>WYDI02033941.1:20410-54474 GCA_009867235.2 Psittacus erithacus | reverse complement strand
ATTTCTAATCTCTATATATATAAAATATATATATATTTATATATATATATATAAAGATTTATATAGTAACAGAGACATTAGAAGTGCAGAAGCTGTTTTTCAGTCATCTGTTCCAAACACCATTTCATTTCTACTCCGTCACATCAATTTTACATCTTTGGATTCCTCTAGATAATTCTTCTTGCCTTTACTTGCTTTTATACGTAACTACTGGAGCATTTTTCATCACCAGATATTGTGAGTTCTCTCTATAAAGCCTAGGTTTGCTCCACTGGCCAACTTTTAGGAATTGCTTTTCAGTCTTTTCACTTAATGAGGCTCAGTCACACTGAAGGGAAGAAGAATCTCCTGGCAACACTAAGCTACACTTCTGAGTTTCTCTTTTATCAGTCTTTCTCTGCATCCTCTCCAAGGTTGGTGCACACACAAATCATGGAGGAAAAGGTATTTAAATTGTAACCTCCAAAGGATTAACCGAGAGTCTGTGATTTAGTTCATTTCAGGTAAAGGGAATTTCTGTTGCAAGGTCAGTAGCACCACTTTTCCTCTTTCACATACAGCCTTGATAGACCCTTTTTATTAGATACTGTTACATGCACACTAGTAGTGGTGAATGCCAGAAGAATTATCTGTGGCAACACAATTTTTTGTTTGTTTGGGTTTTTTGTCTTGTCTTGTTTTGTTTTTTTAAAGCTACATCTTCTGATAGCAAGCAGAATATCAATTTCCTCAATGGGTTCAGTGGCAACAAAGATCAAACTGGTCTAGTGTTTTTGCAGTTTATAGACCTTCTTGAGGTGTCTGTCCAAAGAGGATTTGTTTGTGTATGTTCACATATGGGTGCAATACAGCCTGCATGAAATGGTGCCTAAAAGGCTTCTGAAGAAAGTGGAGTAATCACTCATTTCTCCTATTTTCCTCCCCACAGCAAACCAAAGTATCTTTGAAATGAACTTGATGGGATAACATTCCTTTACAAAAAATGGGTTAGATTGCAGAAATGAGTGATTCTTTTTATTGTCTACAAGAAGATGCGTGATGATTAGAGTAAAACCAATAAACCCTCTGAGTTACTTCTTGCGTCTTCTCAACTACTTCAAGGAATATTTCTGTTGTCTGATGAGGCCCATATTTGTCCTGTGAATCCTGTATCTCAGAGCTGGTGATTTTTCCTTTCCTATATTTTTCATAGCGATTATTTTTTTTTTCAAATGTCTAAAAAAATTGCTGAAAGTGTAAATATGTATTTCATATTCCTTTAGAATTCAAATCCTTTCATTATTTATCTTGTAGTAGACCTGAATGCTTTTTTGCTGATCAGCACTTATGTAGCCATATTTTTACATTATCGGCAGGGTTAAAAGAGAGAAACAGCTTTGCTTTCTGGTACAGCTATCTTTTCTGAAAAAATTCTATGGCAATAGCTTCTTTTTATACAGTTACTGTTGTGCTGTTTAAGCAAACAAGTTATATTTTAGCAGTGTTTTTTTTTTTTTTCAGGTGTCTACTCATTAATCATTGGTTAAGAAATACCTCTCAAGACAGGTCTGAAGACATCTGTAGTCAAGTAAGGACCTTGATTGACTTCCTTTGTTTTCTTAGTTTGAACAATACATTCTGTTATCCCATTTGGGTTTTGCAATGCCTGGGGTTTTAAACTACTATTGAATGGACTATTATCTTAGAAAACACCAGGAGCATGATTACATCTTGTGATGTTATTTATAGTTGCTTATGGTGAATGAAAAATGGAATTTTGATGTAAATGAGTAGAAAATGATGGTGTATAATTATACTACCTTCCATGCTGCCCAGTTTTCATAATAGTGATGTCCTGGGGCACAAACGAATGAAAAATCTTTCTCTTAATTAGGAATTCTTTGCCTTTTCAAAAGAAATTTCAACTGATAATTTTTTGTTTCAATTACAGTGTTCTCTACTTGATGTAATTTAATGTAGCCTGATTGAGTCAGAAACATTAGGAAATCTTTGTCTTTGGAAATAAAATTGTCAACTCGTATACTTTGGCAGTCTTTTCCTGGAAGCTTGCTTTGGTCTGCAGTAAGTAGACAGTACATCTGACACACTGATTGTTGCAGAAATACATGACCAAACTGCCTGTTTATTCCAGATTTTGGAAAGGGAATCCTTTTGCATAATTTGATTTACAGATGTTATCTCTGAGTAAAGCATTTCTGTCTTCCTAGTTGTATCAGTATTTTCCCCTTTTATCTGATGTGAAGAAATTCAATGATATGTTGTGTTTAGAGTTAGCAGTATTCTCAGCTTTGTACAATACTCAACAGCTGACAGTCACTGCCCTAGAGAGTTTAAAGTCTAAAAATACCTCAGCGAATGCTTCAGCTTTTTTCAGTCTTTAACATTCTCAAGATTTTCTTACTGCTTTTTCTCATCATACTGCACCTCACTTTTAAACTATCAACCAAAGCAAATCAGCTTGGTTCTTCTATGTGATAAAATCTATTTTTTCAAAGAGAAATTTGTTACCTTTTGTCCTTTACTGGACAAAAGGTAATAAATTTATTTTTGAATTTGCAAATACCTTTGCGTTCACTCCAGTATTCACTGAAGAACAAAGATGAATTCCTACCATTATGTACCCATCTACCTGCTCTTAGCAATGCCAGTGAAGCATCGGCAAGCACTCAGGCTGCGTTACCTGTCTTCTCTGCAGCTGTAGAAATCAGGTTAGTTGTAGCAAACTGCTGAGTTCTCATTGTAAATGAGGTCATTTGGGTAAAACATGCCTATCTGCTTGATGGTTTCATGAATTTATGTGTGTATTCTGAAGCAATGAAGTGCATGTGTCTCCAGCAAGCCTCATTTTAAAGCTGTGATGTTTTTTTTGTATCATCAGAAGTGTCAGCAACAAGGTAAATATGAGTGTGAACTGCTAGTTTAATACTAAGGAAAGGGAAGGACAGCAGGACATGACATCATGTGCTAATGGCGGAGGGACTGAAGAAGAATGAGGAAAAAACAAACTTTAGCAGACATGCTTTGTAGTCCACTGGATGCTGCTTCTTTATTTTGGTTGTAGATGTTTTTGTGTTTCTGCCTCTGTGGTTTCTTCTTTCTAACAACAACATCAGTCAGTACTGAGCTGTGGTGTCTTAAATTCTTTTTGGGGATTAAATTGCAGGTTTAACTTTTTGGGCTGGCATAAGGACCATCTGTTCAGTGTTGTTTGCAGGCAGTGTGGAGATATGCATGTTGTGAGCATACAGAACTCTCAGTAAGAAAAGACGGCAAAGAACATACTTTAATATCTTGTTGATTTTGGTTTACTTGTTGTTGCTTAAAAAAGCATGAAATTATAATACCCTGTTCTATACGTGGTGATGTAATGGAGAAGAGTTTCTGGTTCTTCAGAGTGTTTGAACCTGTGTTATGGCTTACAAGATAGCTAAGTGGAGACGTTCTCCGTCCCCAAACCACTGCTATGCTATCTTCAACCTCCATCTCCTCCATTATTCATAGAGATGGCTTTCGCCTTATTGTTTTCAAAGGTCTGAAGTTGTTACTTTGATTAAAAAAATATGTATCATCGCTCATTGAAAGGAGATAGAACCATAAGACAATTCCAGGAGACTCAAATCAAAGAAAAGGGTTTGAAAAGAATGTAGGATATAGAACAGAATAGAGGTAGCCTCTCTTCCCATTCCTGCTCCATCTGATGTCAACACCAAAGACAGGGTATCGTAGAGATTCATAAGTCACAAAGACCTCCTAGCTATTGACCTTAATGTATACCTCATATTCATCAGATACTGATCACCCATTTGTAGTACGTCATTCTTCACTATGAGCCTTATTCCATGTTATTTCTGAAAAGTGTGAGAGTTAGGAAACAGCCAGAAAGAATGTGTAGGATTTGAAACACTGTGGAACTCACTGAGAAAGAAAAATGAAAAGTTTATAAATAATCTTCAAAGAAGGCTCTCTTCAGCTTCAATTTGATATGCTGTGGAGGGCATATGCTGGAAAACCCTATCTGAAATTACCATGGATTTGAATCAGTGAGACCTGATCAACAAACTCAAACAAATTAAAATAAGACAACTATAAAGCTGTGAAACTTTGCATACCTGTTTGTCACTTATTACTTTCATAGGCTTCCATCTGACTGCAGGTCTATTGTAGCTGATCTTGTAGTATGCCATTACTAATGAATAATAAGCATACTTCTATGTGTTGCTGTTGCTTACAAGGGTTGGGCCCTCCCTGTGGGCGGGGGATACACATGGGAAAGGGAGAGGCTGACAAGTGGGCATGGGAAGTTCTCACAGCTGTCCCGAACTGCGTCCACAACTAAGTCAGAGCTTTGCCTCTACCAAGCACATCAAATTATACCAAATACGAAGACAGATTTTAGAAAACTTCAGGTACAGAGAAATTAGAAAATAGCTTGTTACCCATCAGCTTTTCCTCTCTTCTCCTTGGCCCTGTTAGATCTGCTGTCTGAGCTGCCCCGGTAAGCAGGCTGTAATGTCTTTCAGTCAAATTAACTTGTTGAACAATCAGTGTTCCTTAATACAGTTCACCAGATGATGTAGATTTAATCCGGATCAGGCGTGGATGTGTAATCCCAACTCTGCAAAGTTAAATAGGGAATGTGGCATGCACGCTGGCTTTACTTTTTTAGGCTGATTTATGTGGGCTGCAGGACAGCAGAACATTTTGACACAGCATAAAGCTAGAGCAGCTCAGACAGACATTACCTAAGGCAACATCAGATCTGCTAGGACAAAATTGCCTATTTAGGGTTGCCTGAACCGATCTGAAGTGACAGAGTGAGTTTCTAATGCTCTGTGCCATGCAACCATGCAGTTTTGTACTTGACACTAGTTTTGCAGATGCCTTAAAAAACTGCTATGTGCTTTCATACTTGATTTACTACCTCACAGTGTCACAGAATTCAAAAATACAGAAAGCAGGCATTCGTTAACACAATCCCTTTTCACTGAAGCAATGTAAGAAAGAATTTCTACTTTGCAAAAAGCATAACTGGACTTGCCTATTTAAACTGGTAAAAGTCAGCCTACAAAAAAAGGGGCCCAATGTTTCTGTCTTTTCCTGTTGTTTTGTTGTGGGCTTTTTTTGGTTTTGCTTGTTACTTTTTGTTTTGGTTTTGTTTGTTTTGTTTTATTTGGGTTTGTTTTGGTTTTTAGGTAGATGTAACTGAGCCTCAGCAACTGTTGAAGAAGCATGAAATATACTATTACATTCGTGTTAATAAAGTTTCAGGTATGCTTAGATTATCTTTTTTTTTCCTAGCTATTAAGACAAAAACTACAGCAATTGTTTTTCAAATATAACCAACAATATAGAGGAAGGATGACAGAAAGAGGAACAAAGGAGTGTAATCAGGATCCATTTCTGGTTTGGGAACATTTTATTTGATGCAATCCTATTTTCCTCCAACCTCTCAATTTTTTACAGGTGTCAGTCAAGTTATAATCCAGACATAAGGATATTCTTACCTTACACCTCTTTTCTGTAATGCTTTTACATAAAAGGAGGAAAACATGTGAACGATGAATGCCTAATGAATTGTACGAGAGAACTTTTTATTTAGATTAAATCATCATGAGCATATTGCAGCAGCACAGTGCATATAATGAATGAAGATTTGTAGAAATGGTTTTGGCTTAATGTTGGCATCACAATAATAGCGTTTTATTATCATGTATCTTTTATTCACTCATCTTCTACTGTATTTCTTAGATATGTAATTGTTAATCAGTATAAGAAGTCTCCAGGGTGAATATAGAATAACATATACAAATAAACCAATAGTTAAATAAAATGTAGGCACCTAAATAAAGCAGAAAAATTCATATTTCCTGAATAATCCGTGTTAAGTTGCTATGATCTGCAGAAAAAACTATGTAATCTCTTTCACAAAAATTACTGTTGTGTTGTCTGGACTAACCATATAGATGCCTATTCTTCTCCCCCTGGAGCACTTAGACCTAGATTTATACTGCTGAACACAGATGAAATACTATTTGCACAACTTAGCACTCAGCCCTGGACAGCATATGGCCCTTATAAATCTAAGGTGTCATGTGTTTTTGTTTAATGTATCTGAAATAATATAACTGCTGTCTTGCATCCCAGGAAAATTATGCTTTTGTAGAAAAAAACTGCTGTGCATTCAGTCTTTATCACATGTGGGATGATATGTAGGTATGTGGGAATATTGGAAAGAACTAAGAGGTGAAAAGTCTATTGGGATAGGGATGCAGAAGAACAGGATATCTGGCATACCACATGGTCCCTGACATCTGCTGTCTCCTGCATTATACTTGTTCACTGCCTGGAAGAGCTCTACTCTCCCAGTTCAACAGTAAAACACCATTTTAGGGTAGTGGTCAAGCCTGTGTCATGGCCTTGTTTCATTCTCTAGTGTAGACATCCGGGTGCCTAATTGTAGATCTAGAAAAAGCTTTATGTGACAGCATGCAAGATGGGTATTAGGATGTGGTGTCTGATTTAAGGGTAGTACTTAAGTGCTTCCTTAACACTGATTTCAAAGCTCATGTGTTTGAAAGACTTTGAGACTTCCTTCCCCAAAATTTCAGCATCATAGTACTGATTATGTCTGCTCTGAGAATCACATTTTTAGGTACCTGATTATTGCCAAATGATTTTAGTGACTGCTGAATTTACAGTCTATAAAAGACTGTGCAAACAAATTGAGAAAGAAAACCCAGATTTATTCACCACTTAAAAAATTTCTTAGTAGTATATCTTTAACCCATGAAAGTACTTTAATATAGGCAGTGAATACAGGTAAATTGCAGCTCAGGTGAGAAGGTTTAGGAAGATTGTCTTGGATCACTCTTCAATCTTACCTCTGTTGGTATTGCAAAGAATGTTTTTAAAAAGGTTATTCATCTGGCGTTCCCATTCATAGTGACTAAAGCACTTCATGCTAGTTAGAGTTGTGTTGCAACTGTCTGCCTTTCTTAGATGTGTGAATGGAAAAAGAGAGAATTTCAGAAAACTGAAGCTAGTCCTGCTTGTTAAATTAGTTGGATTTTTTCAGTTATGTAGCTTGCAAGAAATTTAAACACCTTTTAATCACAGATTCTGCAATTCAGTGGTATTGGGAGGCCTACTCCACTAGTGTTTTATTTCTTAATTCTCCTTCAAAGTGCAGCACTGGACAACTGGTCCAGAAATCTGTAGCCACTCAATATATTCATGCACAGAGAGACAGAAAATGGATGATTTTGCCAATTCATCTGTAGGGGCTTTTTAAAGCCTTCTTTCCCCTAACAAGCCTTTCAATTTTACACTTTCTCACCTATGCACTAATGCTTTTGGGAGCTAGGTGTGAAACCAAAAGGAGAAATACACCTGTTTGCATAGTGATTTTTTAATGTTAATAGTGGGAAGTATTATGTAATATGACTACTGCAATCAACTGGAAGTTTAGCTTGGCAAATGGCATGCAGCCTCTGCGCAACATTGTTCCCTGCATGTGGAAATTCCCAGCATGACAGATTCAAAAGTTTAACATAACTGACACCTCGCTGGAAAAAAAAGTGACTTGGACAAACCAAATGAAGTTCTTCAAAAAATAGGTGCTTGGCCATGATTCTTACAGTGCTGAGGAATTTAAGTTGTTCATCTTAAAAGGGGGAAAATAAGAAAGAAGAAAACATTCCTTTTCATGTTCCCAACATCTTTTCATCAGAACGCTGCATTGGTGAGTTTGATTCCTTTATACATCAAAGGGTAGCTGGAATTGGGTTAACGTGATAATTAAATGACCTTAAATATTAATCATCCTATTTAAAAGTAACATTGGCAAAGAAAGAGATCCCTAATGAGAAGTAAAATTACATTATAAACACTATTCCATAAAAATGAGACCTATTCAATTGTTTCCTTGAAGCCAGATGAGAACTGATCCAGTGTCTAAGTACATTCCCAGGGTGCTATGAGGAAGACGAATTCTTTTCATAATTGTTTGACAAACTACTTCCAAGACACACAGCACGCAGGCTTAAAATGGATTTTTGCTGTTGTGTGTCTGTGTTTATGGGTGAATACCATATGGACTTTGGTCAGAGCTTTGCTCATCTGAGCTACTCTGGGAGAGGACTCCATGTTTCAGTTAACTGTTTCTTGTTGAATAGACAAAACGTTCATCTTTAGGAAGAAAAAATTACCAGGTTATTTTAAGGTAAATAAGCCTATGGCTGAAATTTCTTTTCCTCAGGGTCTGGGGTACTTTTGTTGTTGTTATTCACATCTGGATAAAAGGGGCAGGTGAGGTATCACAACTGTTAGCTTAAGCTTTTTTCAGGGAAATAAAGACAGGCTTTGACTGGGAAGTTTTTGCATAATTTGAAAGATAAGCTGAGCCTGAAGGCAGTGATCAACTTAAAGATTTGTTCTATGATAGCATATTGTGAATGTTGAAATGGAGCAGATGTGCCTGATTGACATAGGGTCAGACAAGGCTGTGTTTTGAGAAAGGATTCTGAAAACTGATAAAAATTATAGAAAACTTTCATAAAATTGCTTTCTTGCAGTTTAATTTTCCAATGGGTAAGGAAAAAAAAATGGGAACATTCATGTAGGTTGAATTTGATGGTTGTGACTTTGTACAGTGCCCCCTTCCATGCAAAACAGTGACTGCAAAATTTCCAATAGAAAACTAAAGTCAGTAAAAATACATTGTTTGGTTAGCATAGGAAATGCATGAATTCTGCCTTTTAGGGCTTTTTTGTTTGTTTATTTGTTTGTTTTCTGGGACATAAGAAGATTGGTCCAATTCTGAAAATGCTGCTTAGGGCCAAATCCTGCTGCTGCTGTGCCAAAAGACATTTAATCAAGTGAATGTTGAATTTGGTTCTCTGTCTTTATTCAATTGTTTTTTTGAGTTAAATATTCATTGACTTCAACAAGAGTTTTGTTTGCTAGGAGCTGAATTAAACTAAGTAGAAACATCAGGACCCAGCTAAGACTTCTCCCACGTCCTTAGAGCTCAGTATACCAGAGTTCATTAACTCTTACAAACTGCAATGCTAAAAGTTGATGTTTTATTAAGTAATGGTAAATGGAAAGTTACAGAAATGCATTAGCTTAGTTGTTTTCAATTTCTACAATGCATAATAAAAGGTTATTTCTCTGCACAACTTTAGGATATCCACTTATGATAGAAAAACTATGACACTTTAAACTATTAGCAGGGAATTTGTGAACCCCTTAGTACTCTGACAGTATCTTGAGCTGGGCAGGTAGTGGAGGAACATGGAATTGGCTAATCCACATGATTCTCAGAGTTCCCATTGTCTTGATGCAAATTGTAATTAAATTATTAAGTATGAGGGAGGAAATCAGGAAAAGATTAGACAGGGCTGTGGTTTAAATTCAATAGGGAGTGAGTGGAATGCAAAAGAAATTCCATTGCTAAGAATATCAACCCGTTTCTATACTGATATGGGCTTAGCATAAGGATAATGGTAGTAAAAAACCTAGGAAGTAAAGTCTAAATGTCAGACTGCTCTGAAGTTTAAAGTAAGCCACTTTCAAGAATGTTTTCCTCTACTCCACATGCATAAGGTCCCAACAGATCTGATGGCAGCTGACAGGAATGAAGTCTTCTGTCCCTACCAAACCACTCACAAAAGTGTAGAAGCAGCAATGAAAACACTGGCATCATAATTTCACATCAAGAAATGGCTCCTCATGCTGTAAATACTGACTTCCACAATTAGTTCTTTACACTATGTCCATTAGATCTTAATTCTGATTAAGGGTAATGTAAAGTCTTAGTTTCCTAAGGAGAGTACTGTTAGAAGGGACTTTTTGCCAAATTTTCTAATAGTCAGAAACGTGCCATTTGTTGTTGCCTGTGTATACATTATTTATATCAGCAGGAAAGTTTTTCTTCTTTGCATAGAAAAAGAATCTGAATAGCTTTCTACTCCAGCTGAAAAAATCTGAGAGATTTGGTCTCTTTCTAAAAAACAGATCATTAAGGCTGTATCATTTGTAAGAATGTTTGGCTCTGCTCCAGGAATGGTTTCTAATTGTTAAAGGTTGTTTTTGTTCTTTGTGTTTTTCTCATTGCGGGTTTGAGTATCTTTCTGGTTGCTTTGTTTGAGACTTTTAGCAGATAGAGACTAGACAAATAAAATAGTATATTGTCCCAAGCAAACTATTCCTCTAAGATTTCCAGAAGGCACCAGCAGCTCTTTAAGAAGTAACAGCCTACAAAAATGTTATTTTTCACAGTTAAGCAGACTTTGGTCTAAAGCTGTGCAAACAATCCTCTGAATCCTTCCTACTTTCAGGGGCTGTTTCTGGGTGTGTGCTGATCTATAAATCAAAAGCATTTGAAACAATATAAAAGAAAATGTTTAAAGAAAATAAATTAATAAATAAAGTTTTTATTTTCTCCCTCCTGTAGATCAGGATATCTTCCAAAGAAGTCAAAGACATTACAGGGGTGCAAAATTTGAACATGAGAAAGGAGATTCAAGCATGCTTGGTCCAAATCCCAGTGAATTAGTGGCAAGTTTCTCCTTGACCACAGTGAGTTTTGGATGAGATCCATGCCTGATTTTGGCAGCCAGGTTGGCTACCACATCACAGGCCACTTCAGTTTAAAATAGGCAAGATCTAAACTGGAGAAAAAGTAAGTTAAAAATAAAAAAGGCATCGGATCTATGAGGACCCTGCCAGACTCTTTCATAAATAGGTGTCTTTTCATGAAACCATATGTAACACTGGTAGTGTATATACAGCCCAAATGGCTTAAAGACTTGGATGTAACATTGATATGAGTATCTCTAAAGCAAGATGACAGTTATTAATGTTCTGCCAGCACTGCACGATAATACAGGCACAGGTATTTTAAACAAGGCAGTTTATATCGGATCTTATTCTGTTGCTAATGTCAGTGGCAAAATTCTGGAGACCTCAATAGTGAGAGGACCCAGGCAGCAGTGGTGAGGGGAATTCATTTGGTCTGAAGGGAGCAGAGCTGACTGAATACTCCCACTACCTGATGTTGACTGACATAATTCACACTTCTTTCCCTGATGGCTGGCACCAGTATGCAGTAATAAAAACACTGCCTGCCCAAGGAACCTAAACAGGGGAGAGCAGCTGGAGGTGAAGTCTGTGTATGAGAATACCAGCAATGAATTAAAGGTTTTCCTGCCAGAAGCCACTTAGAAGGAAAAATATATAAATGACTAATTTGCTCAGGCTGCGTTTTTTAAATCAAGTGGTGCTGATTATTTGAAAAAAAAAAAAATAAAAATCAGTAGGGTCACTTTAAGCAGCTGTAGTTTTATTGGTTTTGGATAATAACAAAAGAAGAAGACATAAAGGATAAAGCTGGATCAGGTGGTGTTAATCACTGACTTTTTTTTTTCCCTTCAGTGCATGCAAGTATCGGCACTCATAGTTTTATCTAAAAGGAGTATAAGAAGCATCTTAGTCTGTTATCAGTGACTAATTATTGAATAGCCTGCCTATGAGGGAAATTGTTTCTCAGAAAAATTTGCTCAAGCTTACCCTTTACATTCAAGTCAATAACAGTGTTGTTCGCAGAAAAGCAAGCCAAATGCAACCATTCAATATCCCTGAGATCTGGGAGTAGAACAGATTTTGTCCCTAAGGCCTTTCCTTTGTAACTTTTGATTGGCATTCAAGAGCAGAAACTGTACATAACTTTGATGAGCCTTAAAAAGGCCAGTATCAGGACCACAATGTGTGTGTGTGACTATCAGGTAGTGCTTGGGTCTGTTTTGTTTTTCTGGTCCTGATCACTGCCTGCCTGAATTGCAGAAATCTTATTCAGTCTTAGACTCTCTTTTAGAATAAATCAGCTGCATCTCTTCTGAACTAAACTCCAGTTACAGCTCTGTGGGAAGCTTGCTCTAGGGACCTCTAAAAAAAGCATATGATGGAGACTGCACAGTCCTGCACTTGTGCTCTTCCAGGAAACTTTGCACTCTCAGACATCTCCAAAGCATGAAGAGCATCCCCTCTGCTTAATGATATAAACATATAATGCTGATATGCTCCAACACAGTCCTTACACTGTTTCAGACCCCTTGAACTAAATAAAATACCCAGAAAACAATAACTGTGTCTTCTGGCCTGAGAATACCACACAGGGCCCAGAAGACACACAGGGCCAAGTGCTGTGGAGTGTGGATACAGTTAATGGTCTTCACCTCTTGATGCAAAAGCATTTAGCAGGGTAAATATTTACCTGTCAAAAGTGCACGTATGAATTTGTGTATGAGAGATGATAATTAACATGACCAAATATTCAGCATATATTTCAGGGCTTTATGATAACAGCAACTGATGCAAGCAGTAAGAAGAGCAGTGGACTGCAAGGTTGAGCAGCCCATGGCCTCTTGGAAATTCCACATGATAATTCCCAATTTACTAAAGAAGAGGTGCCAGGTCACTGCTAGTTGAGATAGGGCGTTAAATGTAACATGCTATCACCATTTAAAAAACTGCATCTCTCAGGCACTTTCTGTTTTCTGTCTCCCTATTACAAGTGTGGTACATGCGGCTACAATAGCGAAAGTACAGAAAGAGATTTAATTTGGTTTCAATGTAAGTTCAAGGAAAGTTTCAAAAGCTCTTTTGGAATTATACTTGGAGTCAAAGAGGATATACTTTTTGGCCACCCAGCCTCCTCAGGGGTAGCAGATATGTCCTGATGGGTCAGTTAATTTCTGAATCATATTTCAGTATGACACAGCTTTTAAGGCAGGCTAGAGAAGGACAGAAATGTCCTGGTTCAAATGGGCATTTCTACAGGGACATGTCTGTAGCCCTGTAAAAAAAATGCTCTCTTGAGTCCCATTCTGCAAGCAAGAATATGTGCTTATCCTATCCTGAATGATGAAGATGACTGGCTCTTTGGCTACTATTTGGCACTCTTATATCACTGCATTGCAATTCTAACAGATTCTTCCTCATTGTCTCACATCTTATCACTTACATCAGTCCTGAGGTGCAGAAGAGTGTTGTTTTCTGGCAGGACTACAGACATGATCCTGTGGAAATATCTCTGTATAATCATAGAATCATAGAATACTTAAGGTTAAAAAGGACCTCAAGATAATTTAATTCCAACCCCCCTGCCATGGGCAGGGACATCTTTCACTAAACCATGTTGCCCAAGGTTCTGTCCAGCCTGGCCTTGAACACTGTCAGGGATGGTGCATTCACAGCTTCCTTAGGCAACCCATTCCAGTGCCTCACCACCCTCACAGTAAAGAACTTCTTCCTTATATCTAATCTAAACTTCCCTTGTTTAAGTTGTAACCCATCACCCTTTGTCCTCCTGCTAGTCCCTAATGAAGAGTCCCTCCCCAGCATCCTTATAAGTCCCCTTCAGATACTGGAAGGCTGTTATGAGGTCTAGACTTGATGAATTTAAAGGTCTTTTCTAACCTAAGTGATTCTATGATTCCAAAGCTTTCAGAGAAACTGTATATGAGGTATTTTGTCAAGTCACTGATAAGGACAAAGGACCCAGCTATCCAGAAACACTGCAGCAAGGCATGTCTAGTCACTGAAAAAGGGATTCCACAAAGCAAGGAAATAATCTCAGTCCTTTAATGTGATGGTGGATTTTCATAAGGGACTTTTAGGAGCCCCTGAGGGTCTCTTCCACCACATCAATGATACAGTTCATCTGCACCTGCATCCCATTAAGATTGCTTTTTATATTCTGCATGGCAGGCCACCAAGGTTAAATCTGCTTCAAGGATACTTACCACTGCAGAGCTCTATATACTTTAGAAGCTGGACAGAAGTTGGTTTTGCATAACAGATAATGAAGAAGAAGAAAAAGAAGAAAACTGAAAAATCTAGAAATAGGGGGTGTTCAGCAGCCAGGCATATTTTACAAAAAGTGAAATGCTGATAAATTCTTTTTCTGAATTTTAGTCATTAGATTCCATGACACATTTTTCCTGTTGGCAAATTTACATAATGAGAAGCTGAAGCAAACGAGAAGTTTTGGGCTGAAATATTTAGGTTTCTTTGAGAGCAGAAAAGCTAACCCAGTGACTTCTCTTGAGCTGTTAAAACTAAATCTTATATCTTCAAAAGTTGTTTACGTGCTTTGTAGCTACCAGCCAGAAAGCATAACCCGCAGAGATGGACTTATCCCCACGACCCACTGACTTTTTGACATCTTGAGGTCATGCATCCAAAGCATGCACAAGCAGGAAACGCAAGGCTTCTTCCAACCACATCCTGGTGTGTCTGTAGTGTAAATTAGAGCTGTGAGATCTCTGGGAAAATTCATCTGGCAGGCATGCTACGTTTCTTTTCCTTTTTCTTATAAATCGTACTAAAGGGTTTGGGCTTAGTCTGAGTCTAATTAAAATTAATGAGAGTTAAATGTAAAGGAAAAAAGAAAAAAACAGAGATCATCCATAAATGATTGGTGGTAGGGGGCAAAACCTGTATATTGGGAAGTTACCTAGCAGGAATCTCCTGCACCTTAGGACTAATGTAAGTGATAAGATGCGAGACAAAGATGAGGGAACATTTATTAGAATTGCAAGGCTGTGATGTAAGACTGACAAATACTAGCCAGAGAACAGTTTATCTTGGTCTTTCAACATAGGAAAGTACATATTCTCACTTGCAGAATGAGACTGAAAGTGGGTTTTTTGGTTTTTGGTTTGGTTTGGTTTGGGTTTTTTTGTTTGTTTGGTTTGGCTTTTTGGTTGGGTTTTTTGTTTTTTTTTTTTGACAGGATTATAAGCATCTCAATTTCCAGTCCTGAAGAACTCAGCTTCTCTTCTTTTTCTTATCTAGTGATATACTTATCTAGCAACTGAATTCATTTTCTACCAGTCATATCCCTGTCATATCAGCCAAAGCTGCAAGGAGTTACTCAGATGCTACTGATCCCTGCTGAGAAACTATTATTGAAGTGTCTCAGATTGCTCTTAAAAATAGTCATCTTTTATTTGGTTCATGTGACAAGAAGCAAACAACAAAAATGAAACCTAAAGGAAAAAGCAGAAAGTGTAAATGCACTCTATAAGCATCTGGCTTCAGGATAGTCATCTAAGGTTTAAAAAAAGTAAGTTATCTCACCCTGTGAGATTCTTAGCCCAGATCTAGCTTAAAAATGGATCTGAAGTTTCAAGATGCTTACCTGAAGATAAGTGCACTAAAAATTTTGCCACATAGAAGAGCATCAAATGAGTATCATGGAAGGACAGTGATAGTGTGATGCTTAAAAAAAGGAAATTGCTGAGTTCCATTCCTAAATAAATTAAAAAAAAAAAAATCAGATAAGACCATATTTCCTGCACTGGCGTCATCAATATGTGATAACATTAGGTCTTTGATAGGCATTTACATAATTTTGCTCAAAGTGTACATTATGTCCAACTGCATTCTGCCTCCCAAACCCCAGTTACTGAGAAATAAAAGGTTGGTGTTTTCTGAATGGCACAAATGAAGTATTGTTGGTATAACTAAGATACCAATGAATTGATATAGAAAAAGGGTTACCTCACTTGCACCAAATTGGAAAGGAATTAACACATAAAGGCTGTAAGTTCGAACATTTCTCCAAGAAACATCTTGGGAAGAAGGACTTATGCAACTGTTGTTAGTTTTGCATGCAAAGCAAGAGAAGATGCAGGTCCAGCTTGACTAAATGCAAATTCTGCAAGTTTGCAAGACCTAAGTGCTGCAGTACCCAACCACTGACTTCTTCAGGTCTTGAAGACCTGTTGGATAGATCATCACATTGATTATCTCTTGATACGGAATGAAATAGTTGGCAAATACAAGACTAATAATAACATTCAATGCAGCATGAATGTCCAACTGACCAGAACAAAATGTCAAACTGGACAGAATGAAGTGAGGCACAGAGAACACAAGTCCAATAGTAAAAAAGAAGGCTGACTCATGAGATCAGAAAAATAAAGATGATCTTCTCAGCCTTAGTACATCCTGCCACAGCCAGTCTATTCATACAGCATGTCTTTTGACCACATGGCAGTTCAGCAAATGTTACTGGAATTCATGTATCTATCTCATTCTGACTACTCAGAATAAAGGGCTGCTATGCATAATAAAGCAACATTGCAAGCTGACATTCTGAGTGCATTGTCCGATTGGATGCAATACATAAAACTTCTATCAGCTGCACATCAGTAATGCCATAACGATTCCAAGATGTTGCTTTACGACTCTTAGCTTTGTTTTATTTTTCAGAAGATTGATGAGAGGGGTTTGACTGACGTCATTCAAGACATGCTGAAAACACTGCTAATTTTAATATTAGAATTCCATAATGCAGCTCTGTCCAGATGTTATTTATTAGAAATAGCCTGTTTTCTTTATTTGTGCATTTTTCTTTGGCAGTCCTTATAGACTTTCCTGTAAGTAAAAAGAAACAATCCCATACCTTTAAATCAGAGACGTCTGGTATAGCTGCATTCACTTTAGTGCAGAGGGGTTATACAGTGAATGAATGGGTGCCTGTAAATATGAGATGAGCCAGAAGCCCTCTGTGTACAAATTCCCCGGAGCAAGACAGCTAGTGAGTCAGTGACAATATGGAAAAACCCTTTCCCTGCCTACGTCTGAAGAGTACCCAAGTCTAGCAAGACAGTACCTGAAGATTATGAGATTCAAGAAAGTTGAAGGCAACAAAGAGGTCACACAAACAGACAGATATTTAAAGACATCTGAATAAGATTTCTGTTTCTCCTTGACAGAAGAAGGAACGTAACCTTCTGGCAAGGCAGAAAGATTTTGCCTGAGCAAAGTTTATCACTGTACGGAAGTTTTGCTAGTGACAGATATATGAATAATGAGAAAGGCTTTGTTACGTAAGTTGTTTGATCCTCAGAGGGTATAAAGGTCATATAAAACTAATATTTCAATTTTTCAGTGGTCACTGGTTTTGTTTTTGTCTTTGTGTTAGACAAAAAGTCAGGAAGCTAATTCTTCCATAGCACATTTGAACAATAAAAATGAACTAGTATCTGTAGTTGTTTGGCTTGCCTGTGGTTTTCACAAAAGGCAGTTCTGTGATGTGAATTTTTTTCCTACTCTGAGACTAAGACTTTTAAAAATGACACTGAGGAGACATAAACATTGAGCACAGAGCTGCCAAATGCCAGGAAATGAGAACTGAAGACTGACTGCCCCGAACCTAAACAAATATTTTTCGGCAAACAGTCTAGGAAACAGGGTGGAATAAACAGTTGTATATAAACATGCAGTGGTTTACAAGAGATGGACTATAAGTAAGGTAACTCAGTCCTCTGAATCTGCTTGCACTTTTGGAAGTCATGTCGCATATCTTCTTGGCAGACAGTGTGTATCTTAGCAATGATTGCGTTTCCCGGAGTGTGCCACCACACTCACTGCAACATAGCACAAAGGTGAAAGGGGATTACTCTCAGAAAGGCTTAAGTCAGTAATTCTCATGGGTGAAACCATCACAAAAATGAGTCGTTTAACACTTTGCATCATTACTGCATTTCCAGCTTTCCTGTCCAGTCAGTTTCTTCATTACAACCAGCCATTACCATTGGTTTGGTCAGAAACTGTACTTCCTGCAGTTGCCCACATATTGATGGATATACATAATTCTGGATACATTTATATCTTCCATTGCATGTTGTGAAATGCTTAGCCTTTCATCTGTTGCAACTGTTTGCAGAGATGCACTATGAACCTAATTCCTAATTCCTAATGCAAGGAGCCAGGTCAGAAACAACCCTTCCTTCAAAAGGATTATTGATCTCAGGCCAAAGGGGGATATATTAAAGCCCCTTACTATAGTTGTTTTTCTGCTTTTTGCAGGATCAGCTGATTTGCTTTAATACTTTATTTCCATTAGGGTTTAACGCTTATAATTGATGATACTGTTTTCTATCTTAAATGTAATTATGTGATTTTTTTCAAAAAGTATTTTAGTGGATTGATATTTCTGCTTTGTGTCTTCCCACAGCTCATTTAGGTTGTATTTTTCTTGCCTTGCTTACCCCTTTTTTCTTGAAAGTACAGATCTTTCTACTCCTTTATTGGCAGTTCCCTCCAGGACTCTCATTCTCAGATTCAGTGCTAAAAATGTATGTGCTGTGTTTAAGGGTGTATGTGCCCCATTTGAACTTTTGCTTGCTGCATATACTGTCAGAGAAGGCAATCCTTGCAGTTATAGCCACAGGAGTAATGTTTAACAGTCTGTATCCTTGTACATGCCACTGTTCCTCCAGCAACTCAATCCACCTACTGCCATAAGAAGGCTCAGCAGAATTCATCTCAGTGCTGGTAAACCTGCTCACCTTGCTGACAAATGTGCTGCTCTCCAAAGAGGGTTTTGAGGTTCACAGGTTTGTTTTTCTCTTCCTGAGCCATGCTGAAGGCAATATAACAATGAAAAAGTACAACAGAAGAGCCAGTTGTGACCCGTACCAATTACCTGCGAAGGAAAGTATGGAGTTTGAGCCACTGTTTTCATTTTGGGAAGAATTACTAAGGAAAGGAGTGTCTCTATGAAAGAATAGGTGCTGCAGACCTGTTGTTCCTGAGTTCATCAAGACAACTGGGGAATGAATGCACAGTGAAGCAAAGGGACTATATCAGCTAGTGCAGCTGAGGATCTGCATCAGGAGACAGACTTTGCTGAAGGTATCAGGTTCAATCATTACTAGTTCTTTATATTTTATGAAGTTAAAACAGTTTTGTAAATTCTGACCTCCAGAGCCATGCGATTACAGATGCCTTTGCATGCTTATTCTGAGCTTGAACAAGTTTGAGTCTGAAGGTCTGGACCATTTAAACCCTATGATCCTTGGACTGATGCTCTCTTCAGCATCTGAAATCCTTAGAAGAAGAAAGCCGTCTTCTCTTCCCAGTGAAATTTCTGTGTCAGTGAGTCGCAAGAAGAAGTTACTTCCCCCACATTATGCCCCCTAGGACACCCTGCTGGTAACACAGAGATACCTCTCTTAAGGAGTAATCTTCTCAAATGAGGAAAGACAGCTTCAGCCATAGGGCACCACAACTCTTCAAGGTTTGCACTTGAACAGAAAAGATAATGGCCCAGGAGGTTCCCAGCACAGAGGTGTGAGGAGCATTGAAGTGTCCCAGGAAGCACATCACACATCTGTGGCTATCCTTGGCACTGCTGTGGTGGGCAGAAGAGGACTCCTGAGATATGCTCCTGCACTCACCTCTGGGCCAAAGTCACAGTGGGGCTATTCCTGAGAGAAGAATTTAAACCTGCATTAAAAAAATAGGTTTTCAGTTTTTCTTTAGATAAGCCCTACCATTAATGAGTATGAGTATTTTCTCCTTTTATGGAGAAAAAGGTTTTGGCAACACTGGGATATTGAGCTGAGGTTTAAAGGTGATTCAACTGATTTTTTTTTTTTTTCTGGAAAGAAAAACAAAAAAAGTAAAAATTTTGAAAGCAGATGACATTCTTTCCTTTTGAAATGAAAATTAAATGACTCATAAATACATTTACAGAGCTTGAAACAGGAGATGCCCAATAGTTGAAAGAGTCTTCTTCAACCTAGATATTTTTAAATCTATTTATTTATTTGGTGAACTTTTACTGTACATGAATATTCTTTGGGAACAAAACAAAATGCTACAAATTTCAGACCCATAAGAAAAACTGAGTTATTTGTGCTTTTTCACTATTCATTTCACAGGTCTGACTGACATGACATTATAAGCATATAACATTATCAGGTGGGAGAAAACTGTAGCAGTATATATTATGTCCCAGACCTTTCCTTCATTTTCTACTATGCCTTCTTCCCCCAAGACCCTCTTGCTCTTTCTTGGCTACCTCCCAAAATAATTCTCTTCTGTTTTCTCTTTTGCTGACAGCTTCCATTTAAAAGACCTTGATTTCTGCCCCTTTGTATTCATTACAGAATATAAATCAGGAGATCTCCGATTAGCTTACTTCCTTGTTTTATTTAACCAGGATGATGTCAGTACAGCTTAGAGATTGAAGCTTATTGGTTACACTATGGGCTCTCTGCTGGCCAAATCAAGAGAAACCTAATGTTCAAAAGTGTGTGGAAGCCTGATGTAAACAACTATAATTTATATTGCATTGAATCATGGTGAGAAACAAAATTTGCATGCTAGACATGAATCTGTTTTGTGATCAAGCATTGGTTTAGCCTGACGGAAGAAGTAAAACTTACTTAAAATGTCACAGCTTCCCCTTTGTTCTGCAGGAACCAGCCTCTGGTGTACTTAGTGACTCATTTTTTGAAAGGTGTTTTTGGCAATACTCAGAACTGTTGCCTAAAACATTGCCATGGAAAAGGTGCGCTCTCTGTTCTAGCAAACAAATAGCCAACTCACTTAAGATTCACAAGACTCACAAACCCTCAAGTGGTTTTAATGTTGTCAGAAAGACTGGCTATTTGTTTCCATGTCACAGAGGAGTGCTTGGTGGCTTTCAGGTCCCTACAAAAATAGGATGATAGCTTAAGTATATTCTCAATGTTTTTTCTCATCCACATGATACAGTTTATTTTATGCAGCACATATATGTAACATTAGGCAAAATAGCAATAGTATTTAATGGCAAGGCTACTCTTTATCATCTGACAAGTCTGATTTGCCTTTTGGAGTCAAAATCACGATCCATTAGGGAATGTCAGATTAAGCCATATCCTCACTGCTTTTTATATATTGAGAAGGCAACATTTTCATCTTATTTCTCAATCCATTTTGCACTATTTGTTTTAAAATGAAATATTCTCATAGCGAAGCAGCACAGACTGCATTTCCCCAAACACAAAATAAAATTTCTTTCCTCCCAGAGCAGTTGCAACTATTGACACTCAAAATCAATTGTAAACCAGTAAATCTTAGTCTTGCTTGCATCATTTCAGAGTCTTACCTGATAAAGGTGGTTTCTTTTTGTTAGGCATTCCCTTGAATCCTGTGAGTCACTTGCACTGAAGGGAGGGCTGGTTTTCACAGGGCTGGGGCAGGCGGTCATGGTGCTTGAGACCTTTCTTCGTGTAACCCACCAGGTGGGGACCTCTGAGCACCAGCGGACAGGAGGAACAGCTGTGAATAGCCTTCAAAAAAAGCTCCCATGGCCCCATACCCATTTCCTGGAAAAAACTAGCAAATTGCACAGAGAGACAAACAAACCAAAAGAAATCCGTGACAGTGAATTACACCAAACCTCTTCTGACATAGGACAGCTTATTTAACTCACCTTGAAATGATGAGGTGTTGTGTTGAACTCTCACACCTGCATTCAGAAAGGGTGTCTCTCTTGCTGGGACTGTGCTTTGTGCAGAGCTTTTACACTAAATATGGTTGGGCCTGAAGGCTACTTGCTTTTGGCTGGAGATCTTGAAAGCTGCATTGCAGTTCTGCATGGCTGTGATTATGTGAATATTTTCATAGAGAGGCAATAATAAAATAATATTCAGTGACCTTTCACTTTGCTGGTAGTTATTAGAATTCTTGTTGTTTGTAAATGCAGTGAAAAGCAATATTATCTATTTTTCCTGTTTGAACCAGGACAAATTGAAAGCTGATGATTTTTTCCCCCCCTGAAAGCCATCATTCCACTCTGAGACCTAAACATGAAGATCTATGAAGGTGGCTTACTTTTCTGGGCCAAGTCACCTCTAAAAATAAAGTTTAATGTAGCGGATATCCGCCTGATATTCTTGAAAGTCTAGAAGAAAGTTTGGGGGTACAAGAAACATTTCTGAGTCTCAAGTGGATGGATCTTGGTTTGTGGAATATCACAAGTTTCCTTTCCCTTTTATTTTGTAAAAGCACTTTTAGAGGAATTATCAGTTTAATAAAGTGGCAGGTTTTTTAATCAGCTATAGACAAAATTAATATTGAGGATCCTATTTTATGATTAATAGCAAATGATTAAATTTGTAGAGATTTATGCATGGTTATTCATAGATATGCACTGTTTAAAAATAAACATTCAAACATTGGCTTTTGCTTTCTAGCCTTATGCATATTGCCAAAATGCCTTGAGTCTTTAATTCTTAGCAAGCAGAAGATAGGACAGAGGAGGTGAATTAAGCCACAGTTTACAGCGAGGATATTCTTATCACTTCCTATCAGGCAACCAAGAATGCTGACACAGAAGTAGTAGGCCAAAAGAAAGAGAAATCAACTCTCATACAAGCTCTGAACTTTAAAGCAAGCCTGAATAATAGCACACAAACCCCAATATATTCTTTGTGATACGTTCCACCTGCTATGCACTACACGTCAGGACAATTTTACTTTAATGAGCTCTCATCCAAACTCTTCAGCTGAAAGCTGCAACAGAGAGTTTGGGGGTGTGAAGAACTGAGGGATTTCCCAGCTGGAGGATAGCAGCTCTTCTAGTTTTGAAGTTTTTCTGCTGGTTCGAAATGGCCTTAGGTTGGTATGGAAATGGAAATCGCTGGCACACTGTCCAAAATCTACCACCTGTGGAAATACCTAGCCAGCTGCTATCTGGGCAGGCAGTCTGAATTGCTGCTGCAGCTAGGGCTGTGATTCCTGTGGGGCAGGGAGTGAGCATGTGAGCAGGCCAGGGGAGGGTAAATTTGCTCTGTTTGTGCTGGGAACCTATTGTGAAACCTTCCTCTTCCTTTGCCACCAGGCTGACACCTTCCCTGGGTGTACAGATGTGCATGCCAAGAACTGTGTGGTTCTGCATACATAAGCAAACACAAGGGCTATTAACCCCCACATTTTTTAGGCTAGTCTTTTGAAAATATGCTTGTTGAAGATTAAAGATTTAAACTACCTATGTTGCCACAAAAGATATCCAGGATTTTTCTAAATGAAACACAAATTCTTTCACCATAATTACTGTGGTCAATTATGCTAAATCTAGCAAACAGCTTTTCTATAAGCAAATATTTTGTTAGTGAGATACCAGTGATACTTAGAGATAGATCATTAGTTTTGATAAAGTCAGAACTTAGCCAGAAATTTCAACCTCTTTAATTAAAATTTAAAGTGAGTACTTGTGCAAATAGAAGTAACTCTCTTTTTAGTAACACAGTCATTAAGATTTCTGCAAATTTCAGTATTCCAGGGCAATTTTTTTCATTTGAGTGATGAGAATAAAATAAATAGGAGAACATGTTTCAGATCAAAGAACCACAGAATGATTAGGGTTGGAAAGAACACAAAGATCATCTTGTCCAACCCCCCTGCCATGGGCAATGGCACCTCACACTAAACCAGGTTGCCCAAGGCCCTGTCCAGCCTGGCCTTGAGCATTGCCAGGGACAGAGCATTCACCCAAAACATGCTGTAAAAATTCACGATCACAAACTGCAGTGAAGTCACTTTGCATCTTTTTCTTTCCTTTTTTTTTTTCCATTGGGAACCCACCAAAATCAGATTTTTCTGCCCCAGAGGTCTTAAATATATAGTGGAATTTACACAATAGAAATTACTATCTAGCACAGCATCAGCCAAAACACTGAATTAAGCTTTGAATTTATGTTAAATGTTGGAAAGTTGTTAAAGATGTTAAATAGGAGGGTTAATTTTTCTGGTTAGCTGTGTAATTTAGAGAAAAATTAGCTTCATTATCAAGCCACTGCTCTCAAATAAAAGTTCCTAATTCCTGTATTAGGATTCTCAGACTGGCACTTAAGGGTGTAAAACACTCGCATTCCTGAATTGCAAGCTGAATATCATGTCCAGGAGATTAATATTTCTGTAAGCAGATAAAATCAAAATAATAAAGTTTCCATTCTCTTTTTAGCTATTTAAAATATTTTACACTTGAGTTTTTTTGTTCTTACAGGAATGAGAGATCCCAAAAGCATAGGCTATGCTGTTTTCTGATTCACATTATGATTCTCTACAATGCGTATTTGGCATTTCTTTTGTGCATCAAATATGCACTGGAGGGCTTTAATACTGCAGTTGGTTCTTAACTCATAATTTAGGAGACCTCCAGAAATACCATTGAGGCAGTATGCTTTTATGGCGATAGATGCCATTAAATTAGTCTGCAGCCCAAACTATGCACACTTCAGTCTGTGTATTCAAATGAAGTTCTGAGGTGAAAGCTTTCCGTGGCCAGCTTTGTGACAGTCATGATTTTATTCTTGTAAGGTGATTCTACCCTTGGTGTTTGCATACTCAATGTTTTCGCCTTTGCTGAAGCTCCTCCATGTGCAGTATCGGCTGGGTAAGGGATTGGCATTCCAAGGTAGTCCAAAGAGCTGGAACAAACAAAAGAATAGTTAGCATTGTCTCTAGCTTCTTGATGATCTTTTGACATGCTTGGAATAACTTACTTTGGCTATGTAGATAAGAAAATAGCCTACCAGTTAAAGCGTAGTTATACACTTATACTATTAAGTGTATAACAAACAGATTGCAAAAGCAATTGATTGTGCTTCTGATTAAAGGCAGTGAGACAATATCATTGTGAAAGGAGAGTGAGATCCAAGAAAATGAGTGAAAAAAGATTAGGTGTGCATCCCACTACGGTATTATGTTTCAGATATGAACATGTTAAATTTGCTTTGTATTATTACTGGAGTGTTGTCATGGCTTGCTGTCATTGCTCAACCAAACAGCACAGCAATAAAATGTCTTTCCATGCTGGAAGAGGAAGTAGATTAGTTTATAAGAAATAACTTGCATAAAAGTATAAGAGAAATCCCAAAGGTCTCAAAATGTGTAACACATTAAGTAGAGCTTGTTTTATACAGCTTTTTGGTTGAACTGAACAGTATGAGCATACACAGAATCATAGAATCATTTCAGTTGGAAAAGACCTTTAAGATCATCAAGACCAATTGTTAAATTAGTACTGCCAAGTCCACCACTAAACGATATCTGATACTTTTTTTACTATTTTTCTTTTTTGACAAAGGGAAAAATCTTCTCAAAAAGTGTAAAAAATGTTATGATTTATTCCTATAATGCTAGACTGTAATGTGTTTTCTTAAGGAGGCTCATAGAGCATTTTATTTGTATTTCTCATTAACTGGAAACCAGGTCTCTAAGTGCTATATACTGTACCTTTTTAGATTGTATTGCCTCAGGTTTTTTATGCTCTATTCATACTTTGTTTTGGAGTTTGTTTGGTTTGGGTTTTTTTTTCCTCATTGTCTCTGACCAGAAATATCTCTGCTGTTATAAGATTATACTTGGACATGCCTTCACAGCACTAATTGTTAATTATGGCTTTGTAAGATGTGTGCAATTTTCTTTGCAAAGATTTTTTGTGTGGCCCCAGTGAACCACTGTATCTATATCAAAAGAGATGTGCTACGGGGAGATGTGTTTTCAGTTTGCAGCTGAAAACCTGGACCTGAGGTAGAATTTTTGTTATGCTTTGAAGAGTCCAGTCTTAAGAATCTGAGAAATAGGAGTTAAAAGGACACCAAAGGACATGTTGATGAAGCAGTGACCTGAACTATAGTTTAAGGACTTTTCTTCATTTAATATAAGCTGCATAGCCCAAAAGCCATGTGTCATTCGAGCTCAATGAAAGTTTCTTTCACCAATCTTTTTCCTTCTTTATTTTTTTCTATTTTGTGTAAAGAGACAGATTTAGTGAAATCAAAACATTTCAAGAATGCATTTTGTCAAATCTTTCCTTAACAAATGTAAACATTCCAAAAATTTCCTGTGAATGACTTTGACACATTTTTAAAATTATATGTTGTCACTTGGGTGCTGGAATGATTTCTCATTTCAGCAAAGCTTGTAATTTTATTTATATTGTCATTAGAAAAAGTATAGCCTCAAACTCAACCCAAGATGCACTGATTTTCCGGACCCCAAAGGATTGCACAGGAACTTTAAAAAAAATATTGCTAAATTAAAAAAGAGGAAAATAAAAACATTTCTTCTTTCCTATGTGTGAACAACTAGTTAGCCAAAAGAATGATGTTTTCATCCTACTTGACAGCCAATTAAAAGTTTTACTTCCCCTTCCTCCACATGGGCAGGCATGAAACGTAAGTGTTAGGCTGGGGGAGTTTCTTCGGAGCTCTCTGTGACATGACCATGGGCTAATTGACCTTGAAAGCAAGAGCCTTTGACTAAACGGTGACATAGCTGTGGAAATCTTCTCAAGTTGGTGAGACAAGAGCACATAAGGATGGGCAGATAAGGTAGCAGCTACTTTTTCTGGGAAGCCCTTTATTAACGTGCTAGTTGATGACTGCAGATAAACAAAATCTTATTCTTGCATTTTTTTCTTCCTCTTGCTTTCAGTTACTGCTGCTTCTCACCCTCCATCCCCAAAGAAAAAAAAATAAAAATTAAGATGGGTTAAAGTTATGCTAGGATTCTGTGCCATGAATAAAATCCAGGCCCCTCCTCTGCTACTTCAAAGGGGCCATTTGCGGTGGAATGAGTGTCATTTGGTGGTGGAAGCAGGAAGCTATTTGGGCAAGAGGCACGACATAAATGAGCCAAGAGGGGGGAGCAGGACCTGAGGGCTGGTGCAAGTGTTTCCACCTAAGGGAGAGCACAGGTTATTTCAGCTGCTGGGATGCAGCAGGCAGTTGCAGGGCACTTGCTGCCGTACTTACTTCTCCTTGGCTTTGTGCCCTCCTGCTCTGCAGCCCCCCTAAGTACTGAGAATAGGCACAAAGGCTGATGTTCGGGCTGTATAGCAGACAAGGGTCCACCAAACTGAAAGCAGGATTACCCCAAAATTCTCTTCTCTCAGGGAAATCTGACTGCACCTCCTGCTCCTGATCATGCAGTAAGGCACAGAGCCTCCCTTGCTCACTCTGTAGTTTAATCAGCAGAAAAGAAAAATGCTTTTCCTTCCTGCTGTGAAATGGACCTTTACTTTCTTAAAGACAGAAAGATGTAGTCCTGTTACATTCATTGCTGTGTGCAAAAGAGCTCAGAGTATGCCTTTTGTTGGTCATTATGGTTGTCTTTGTGAGCAGTTTTTTTGGGTGCAACTTAGTAAATTCTCGTTTGCCTTGGAGTCCTGCAGGCCTCATTTGGTTACAATGCACGCTTGCTGCACTTCAGTTCCTGTAGACAGTGATGGATTAGATCTACTGGCCTGAGATATGCGTTTCTTTCAGAAACCCTGATGTAAACACTGGAAGTAGTTTATAGCTGAGAATCAGCATCAAATGGCAATGATGATTTAACGCTACGAAGAGGTGATATAAAAAACTCGCTGCAGTTCAGCTCAGATTCTTAAGGTGGTTCTCTATTCTCTTCATGAAGCTACAATTAGAAATACTAGGAAAAGAGATACTAGTTTTCTTCTTATGTTGTTTTTCTCTTCTGTTTTCTCTTCGGGGCTTTTTTTTTTTTTCCAGTTTTGGTCAAGCACAGGGAAGTATTTTTTCTGCTGTGCTGACTTTTTTCTTCCCAGAAGATTTGGAGCTGAAACAGTCTTGCTGACAGGATTTAATATGAGGAAGTTTTGCAACAGAGTTTACAGCTGCTGTAAAACTTCCCAGTGAATGTCAGAAGGTAACTGCTATGATAGTTATGCGCTGTTGGGCATATTATATGAACAAGATGCTTTCCCCTCAAATGCTTTATTTGGTACAGAAGTCTGTCAAGGCATACTCCCTAATTGTTAAAACATACCATTTGATAAGCAGAAGTAATTTACCTGCATGTTAAAGAAGTGGCAGAGAAATGATCTCTGAGAATGGCATTTTATTTACAAAGGTCTGCTTCAAATAAAAAGTAATGAACCACTTATTTTTGCTTTCCACAGAAATTTGTCCAACATCCTAAAAATCTGAAATATTTAGTAGGGTGACACTGAGAAATGAGAAAAAAGGGTGTTGTGTTTTATTTTCAAAAAGATTAGGAGAGTGAGACCTGCTTTTGTACATCTTGTTAGCACATTTCACTGTAGTTGGCAGTTTGGCAACAGATGAAAAAAACATGTTTGTTTTAGCTGGCAAGGCTTCTCAGTGGATTGGTCTGAGCAGTGATCTGAGCATCTGGATACCTGGAGCTTATTCCCAGTTATGCCACTGCTCTGCTGAGTGACTGAGCAAGCACCTTTCTTTGCCTCTTTGCTGCCTGTTTCCCTCTGGTATAGGTTCTTTCTAGTCAGCTGGTGAACACTTGGAGCAAACACTTCCAGGAGATTTTTATCTGTATAACATCTAGCACAGCTGACTCCTATCTTACTTGGGATCTGTGGGTGTTTCAGCCATGGAAGCAGTAAAACCAAAAGTAATAATGCTGTGAATTAGCATAGCTTTGCAGAATCTGGTTTATACACAAAGCTGTAGGTCTGCTCTACAGTCTTGTTTCAGTGTGTTTATAAGAAGGAATGAAGTAAAAGAGAAATGGAAATGTTTCCTTTTCTCTCCCTTTGTTGTGTTCACAAAGACTTTCAAGGACTATAAAAGGGAAATATCTCATCAGATAGGATATAGCTGGGGAATGCTGTGCCCTTTTCTGTGGCTCTCCTTGCAGTCAGTGGAGTCAAAACAGAAAAAAAGTGTTGGGTTTTCATCCTCCTAGGCAGGAGAGGAGTGGAAAAAGCCAAGAGACATGGTAGAAGACAAGGCAATAATAAACAGTGTAAACAGTCAGTAATGATTTCAGTTCTCTGTCATGGCCAACATGCTTATATGAAGGTGTGGTTGAAACTCCTATAGCTGCTCCTAGATGTGTACAATTAAGCAGCTCCTTGTACACTCCCAAGGGGCAAACTGCTACTAGGACAGTAAAAATAGACAAGAAAACCTCAATGAGATATTGGTTAACACTATTCTAACTATTAACACTATTCTGATCAATAAGGTTGTTGCATGTGATAACCAGCACATTTGCTATTTTATTCACTTACTCATCCTCAAAAGGGTTTTTAGTCTTCCACATATGCTGTTTTGACAACAATTTTACTGCACTGACTGAAACCAAATTACTCCTTCACATGGGTATGAAGAAAAGTCAAATCAGGCCCCGAGCTCAACTTGGAGATGTGATTCTAAATGATCAGCAGTGTTTTCCTAATCTACTTTTCTTTGCCGCTCTTTTAACAGTACAAGTGTTTGATACTAACTGCATGATCAGCACTGGCAGATGAATGTGTTTGTCTCAATTGCTGTGTCCTTGTAGCAGCATTAAGCCCACATTAGGACATGCTAACTTTGCTGGCAGGCAATTGTACATTTCTGCAACTCAGAATGAGGGGTGATTGTGAAGAATAGATGACACTCCACAAAAAGAAAAAAATGTTCTATGAATGATCTGAACTAAATCCTGAAGGCTTGAAAGTTTATTTCCTTGGTTCAACACCAAGCTCATTTTTTTGAGTTGCAGACTTAATGCAGATACTTGTATAAGTGATTATTGCTTCAAAAGTGCTGTGTCTCCAGTGACTCTAGTAGGATTTGCTGGTTCATTATTTTTAATAAACTGATAAGGGCTTGGAAACCTAACTGTAGGCAATTATTCCAGAAAACTGTAGATATTATCCTGGAGCAATATTAATTATTCGGAATTAGCAATCAACTATTCAGTGCAAATTTTGAGGATATGCAGTAAACAAGTTGTGAGACCACACATAGAACAAGTATGAAAAGATATTTGTAAAACTGGTATGCTGTCACATTCTTAAAGCTGTATTAACAGAACTAAATTCACTTCAGACAACTAATGTTTTCTTAAGTTTTCAACAGTATATTCTGCAATTTTAGTATTCTGTCAGTGTAGGATTTTTATAATAAAGTGTATGCTAGTCCTTTGCAATGTTATGTTATGAAAGAAATGTTAAATTATAAAGTATATTTAGAAAAAATTGAGGTTAAAATGCGGTAGTTTAACTAACTAGCTTTGGTCTTCCATGACATGTTAAATCTGGTTTTTACATGCTTGGTCACTTGCAGTCTATTTTATTAATTCAAAGAATTTACAACCCATCTCTTAGTCTTTTCCAGGAATTTGAAAAAGCTCATTTGCTTATTCTTACTTGCAACAGGCATCTCCATAAAATTCTTCAAAATATACCAAAAGCTTTTTGTCCTCTGAAACAAAACTTTAAGCACCTAAAAATAATCCTTTTTTATCGGCCAGTTAGTGCATCAAATTATTGCTCCGGCCCTTTATCTGAGGCTTTGGGTAAAATCCAAATGGAAATGAGCTTGGCCAGTGCATTTTAACCTACATTTGTCAGCCTCACAAAGTCACTATGCGATTTAGCCCAGTTGGCAGCTCTGGTTAAGAGACAAGCAGGTCTGGCATAGCTGAAATGCTTCAAGCTAGGAAAACCGTAGCACTTCGACAGGACTGTGAACACACACTCTCAATAATTTTCCTGCTCTAGGCATGCTTCCAGTCTCTGCTCTTACTTCCACCCCAGCAGCAATGTCGGATGCAATTCAGTTATTTGAGATGTACAATAAAATCACTTTCTAGGGTAGCAGTAAAATTCTCCTGAACATGGACATGCTATAAAATTAACAATAGTCCACTTCTGAAGCAGAAAAAGGATTCATCACTTGGTCCATTATTTACAGCTTGTGGTATGTCAAGCCAAGCCATGCTTGGGAATCTGTCTTGCCAGTGTTGATGCCCTAGAAGGCCATTCCTAGGTGCCTGCTGTGGAAACACACTGATGCAGGTGATATGACCAGTAATGGGAACACAGCAACAGATGTCTTGTTTGAGTTCCTGGTCAGTCAGGCATAGGCACTGCAGTTCAAGCACAGGAGTAAGGGTAGTCATGGTTTGATTGCTTTGGCAGGGCCCCAGGACAGCCCTGATGCGGAGGTACAGTATCTCAAGGATCCATCCTGTTACAAAAACATAAAATAAATAAACAAAACAGGGTATTTTAGCCTTTGCTACCATTGCATCACCAGTGTGGCTGGAGAAAAGGTTGTGTCCCATGCCAGCTATGGAAGAGAGGGCTTAAATGAGCAAAAACTCCCACAAATTCTGCTCTAAGCCGCAATTGCACAAACTTCATGAGATACTAGAGAGATTGCAGAAATTCCCCTCCAGTTACAAATCAATGCATTTTGTTCTTTTTTTTTCCAGACACCTGATCTCAAGATGCACGGTGAGTTGTGCATCTCACTGACAGCACAGTCCCTGATAGGCGTGAAAAACTCCTATCACAATAAAATCAGAAGGAAAAAAATGACTGAATACCTAGCAAGGCCAGGATGAACATCAGTAAAGAATGAGAGCTTCGAAAACAGCTTGTTTGTTTTTAAGAGCTGGAGGTGAATAAAATCAAAACCTAATGCTATTAATAAGTAATCTCATTACTCAAGGGGAGAAAACAGGTCCTGTGCACCTATATTTTCTCAGAAAAGAATAGCAGATAAGTATTAGGGATTCTATGACTTGTAAAATATTTAGAAGAAAAAAATTTGTACCTTGTGTTTTTATTGGTCACTGAAGACTCATAAATAAATTAATATGTGTGAGTTTGGGCTTTTTTCCACCCAAACCCTGCAGAATTTTGTCATGGTTTTTAAAATGTCTTACAAAGTGCCCATGGGATATGCAAGGACATTTTCATAAAAAAAAAAAAAAAAACAAACCAAAACTTCTTATTTATTTTAAATGGAACCTTTTTTTTTTCAATCTGTAAATATTCTTCAGGAGCCATATTTAGTCTTATACAAAATAGTGAGAAGATATACTCAAAAAGCAATAAAAAAGAAAAAGCATTTTAATTTATCATTATGTAGAACTACCCTTGAAGGAATTTCTAAGGTTTCTTCTATTTTCTATTAAAATTCTTCAAAAGAAGTAAAAAAAAAAATTTTGCTAGGTTTTGATATGATAGAAGTTGTCTCTTCACATTTAATGCTAAAATACTTGGATAATCAGTTTCTGCTGAAGTAGAAAAATAATACTGATGCTTGTATTTCCTTTAATAGCTACTGAGAACATGCAGGATGAGCAGGTTTGGCATACAAATGGGATATAAAAGAAAGAAAATTAAAAACTAGATTTTAAAAGAATGGTATTTATTGCTTTGTCTCAAGTCAATGAGGGCAAAGATATCTAATATTTGAAGGAAATACTTCACTGTTGTTTCACTTTCTTATGAAATTACATGGAAGAAAACACCCTGAAAATAACATTTCTTGTTCAGCAAATTGCATCTTCTATTCAGAAGTCTTGCATTTGGCAAAAAAATCTATTTCTCTCCCACTTATACCTGCTACTGTTTTTCTCTCGTGTAACACAGCCAAGACAGCTTGGGTTGATGTCCTTGTTCACTTTTCAGTTTCATTGGAAATGTCAATGCAGGCAATGCAGGGTTTACTTAGTTAACATCTCCCTCCCAAGACCAGTTATCTTTAAAAAGTGCTTGTCAGTAGAGTGTTTGAAAGAGGTGGATTAAGACAAGCTAGATGTTACAGGTAGCTGTAACCTAAGAACAGGCACATTTTTCCAGATCCTTGACTGTTTGGAGTTATTTCTTCATCCCTCACTCGTTACATTTTCTCTGCAGTCAGGACAGTGAAGCACTGTGGCAGCTACCCAGAGGGAGGGGGAATCGTCTGCTTAGGGCACAGCAGGTTCTTCAAGACAAAAGTCAGCTGTCAGTGAATGAAATACTTTGAAGCTGCCTTGTGACATCCCTTGCAGTCTTATTTTCTGTCATTCTGTGACTGCCTGATTAGCTCAGGTATTGTGCATTTGTACAAGCAATCACATGTATCCAACACAATTTTGTTATGAGTGAGAGGATCACTTATGAAGCTGTCATGTTACAGCCTAGATGCATGTAAGAGATTACACATCCACAACAGAGAAAGCAGACAGTACTCTACATGAAGTAGTGCAACTAATGCAAGAGAAAGTCACTTAAGTGTGAGATATCTCAGCATTTTAATATCCAGTAGTGAAGTAAATCTGAAAATGTAGGTGGCTGAATAGTGCAAATTGTGCAAACTAAAAGAAGGTCACTTGGTACATCTAGCCAAAAAATGACAGGGCCATTTGTATAGCCTGCTGTGCTATATAAAAAATAGAAAGATAGTAAATTTCAAAGCTTATTTGAAATGATGATAATCCCCTGCTTTTTATGTCAGACTCGCAGTAGCTTGTCTATCATGTTACTCTTGATCTGGCCAGCAAAAAGACTACAGTGTAACCAGAAAAATCCCATTTCATAGTATGCATTGGCAGCGAGACAACCTTATTCATGCCACTTCTTCTCTGCAAAAGAGGTGCAATCATCATTTGCTACTTGTGCTTCAAACAATATCAAAAGTCAACCCAAACCATAATGTTATGGCTCCTTATCACCATCCCAGTTTCCTTGATGTTTGCATGCAAAATTTATTATATTTTTAGCCACATTAAATATTCCTCAATATTCATACTCTGTTAATAACCCAGTGTTCTTTGTTCTACTATTGTAAATCTAATGAAATTAAATGGTTTAGCTGGGTTTATTCAAAGGTAATTTGTGAAGTTACAAACAAATCTAGTTCATGTGCTTCCTGATTATCATTGTAAAAGGCACCATATTATTTCTGCTCCTTGGGGGACAGATTCTCAGGTGATGTACACGAGCATAATCTCTGACTTAAATACAATTTCTGTGACTGCTATTAACTGAGGATCTTGCTCTAGTATTAAATTTCATTTTGTATATTTTCCCTTATTGGTTAATTGCCTAACTCATACTTCCAAGGGAAGGAATAGTATGTGAGTTAATTAGCTAGCCAGAACAATAATAAATCACAAATAATCTTAAAGAGTGTAGATTTAGATTGGATATAAGGAAGAAATTTTTTACTGTAAGGGTGGTAAAAGGCACTGGCACAGGTTGCCCGGAGAAGCAGTGGCTGCCCCATCCCTGGCAGTGCTCAAGGCCAGGCTGGATGGGGCTTTGAGCAACCTGGTCTAGTGGAAGATGTCCCTGCCCATGAGAAGGGCAGGGTTGGAACTCAATATCTTTAAGTTTCCCTCCAACCCAAACCATTCTTCTATGATTATATATAATTTAGTGCTGTGGTTTAAGCTTAGTCGTAAATTAGACAAAGCATGTAGCCTGCTTGTTTTCC
>WYDI02033941.1:0-20310 GCA_009867235.2 Psittacus erithacus | reverse complement strand
TAGTTACTGGACTGTTCTTATCTCAACCTGTGGGAGTTGTATTCTTTCGATTCTCCTCCCCATCCCTCCGGGAGCTGCGGGAGGAAGGAAGGGAGTGAGTGAGCGGGCTGCGTGGCAGGGCTTAAACCACGGCGCTCTTATCAGTCATTCCATGAAATAACAGATAATGTGGTTGCACCGTCTTCCTACAAAGCATATATTGTAGAAAGAACTTATATTAGTCTTGTTTATTCTGGACATACTGCAAGGGTGTAGGTTTGGATCAGTGCAAATGAGAGTATCTGAAATGTGAATGCAAATACAGGAATGCTTCCTAACATAAAGTACTGTTTCTTATTCTAGCATCACCATTTCCCTTTTACGTGTGGCTACCTTTTTGACTCTTACCAGTTGTTTTTCAAGGAATTATGAAGGAGACTCTTTTAAGTGTGAGATGGCAGGAGTGATACTTTAAAAATAATGAAGGATCTGATATTAAAAGGCAGAATTTAGAGTTCAAATATAAAAGCTTACTCCTACTCTTATCTAGCAGATTTTCCTCACTATAGGGTAACTTAAAAAAGATACTAGAGTATCTTTTGGACTAGGCTTTTCCTGGTTTTATAATTAAATTTCTGTGAAAAACTGTACTGATAGAATCAGTGACAGTGTATAAATACTTCTGTATTAATTTATAAAACATAGTCTGAACTGAGGTTTTAAAATTATGTTTTAGAAACGTATGTAGTGACAGGAAAGGGAGAATGGTTTTAAGCTAAAAAGGGTAGATTTAGGGTAGAAAAATCTTTCGTGGGAGGATGGTGAGGCACTGACACAGGTTGCCCAGAGAAGTTGTGGCTGCCCCATCCCTAGAAATGTTCAAGGCCAGGTTGGATGGAGCTTTAAGCAACCTGGTTGAGTGGAAAGGTATCCCTGCCCATGGCAGGGGGTTGGAACTAGATGGATCTTTAAGGTCCCTTCTGACCCAAACCATTGTATGATTCTATGAATTTTCAGAATTGGGAAGCTGTCAGTTGCTTAATTTAAAAATCATTGAATTATTAGCTTTACCCTTTCTGGTTTTGTATTATGCCAGCTTACCTTTAAAGTCTATAAATAAAAATAACCCAAGACCAATTTTTTGTATTCATTTGCAGGAGCGACAAGTAACACCATTCAGCCTTCTCCTCAGAATATTCCACTAGTTGATCCTTCCCTTTACAGTGCTCAGTCTGCAGGTAAGGTGATGACATTTGTATTGCTGTACATGCCGTGTGCTGTGTCCCGTGTGTCTCCCATGTGCTGAAGGGAAAAGTTTGAGACCTGAACACTACTAATTCAGAAATTTTGAAGAGAATCAACCTCATCTAAATACCGTGTTACTCAGAGTTTAATAGTTTATGAAAGCTTTGCTACAGTGTATGATTAGTGTTGCCTGCCTGACTTTTTCAAACCAATGAGCTAGCACTGTATTAGGCTTTATTTATATTGTTGCATGTCAGGTGAGGTTCTCATATACTTAACAAAGCCTATATTCCTGATGACATTGCTAAATTATATTTTTGGTAATTAATACACATTCTCTTCACTTAAAATTTCTTCTTCAGGGTCAGTGAGTTATTTTTTGATTTCATTAAATAATCACGATGTTCCGCTTGGATTTTTTATTGCAGCATAATTGTTACGTGCACATGTTGATTGTAAGTAATACCTGTATTAAATGAAATAATTGACGGTACTACTAATGATGCCATTTTGACATACCATTTAATCAAGGCTTTGATCTTCTAAAATGACAACTGTCTTTGATGTTAAAATCACTTAATAAGCTATATTACATGTATGTTATGTCTGCTTGTATATATCATACTTTGAAGTACGCGCATAAATGCTAACCTTAGAGAAACCATGGCCTGTGAAAGAGTAGTAACTGAAAATAAAGTTGAAATCATCCTAGATCCTAATCTGTTCACATTCTGCCCTATAGTTTTTCCTCACTAGGGAAAGCTGGTAATACATGTAGAGGTTTTAGGATCCAGAAATAAATACAGTCAAATATTGACTGTTATGAATACTGAGTTTAGATAGTTATATTCTTGTATATCATAGTTTACAAATACTTAGTTGGATATTTCAGTTTATTGTGTTGATGAAGAGTGTGAAAAATACCAGCTTTTTGATACAGTGGAATGCTGTAACAGGAATTCAGTGTTTAGAATCATAGAATACTTAGGGTTGGAAAGGACCTTAAGATCATCTAGTTCCAACCCCCCTGCCATGGAAAGGGACACCTCATACTAAACCATACCACCCAAGGCTTTGTCCAGCCTGGCCTTGAACGCTGCCAGGGATGGGGCATTCACAACTTCCCTGGGCAACTCATTCCAGTGCCTCACCACCCTTACGCTAAAGAACTTCTTCCTTATATCCAGTCTAAACTTCCCCTGTTTGAGTTTGAACCCATTACCCCTTGTCTTGTCACTACAGCCCCTAATGAACAGTCCATCCCCAGCGTCCCTATAGCCCCCCTTCAGATACTGGAAGGCTGCTAGGAGATCTCCAAGCAGCCTTCTCTTCTCCAGGCTTAACAGACCCAACTTTCTCAGTGTGTTTTCATACAGGAGGTGCTCCAGTCCCCTGATCATCCTCGTGGCCCTCCTCTGGGCTTGTTCCAACAGTTCCATGTCCTTTTTATGTTGAGGGCACCAGAACTGTACACAATACTCCAAGTGAGGTCTAACGAGAGCAGAGTAGAGGGGCAGGATCACCTCCTTTGACCTTGCTGGTCACACTCCTTTTGATGCAGCCCAAGATATGGTTGGTTTTTTGGGCTGCGAGCGCACACTGCAGCTGGCTCATGTTCATTTTCTCATTGACCAAAACCCCCAAGTCCTTCTCTGCAGGGCTGCTCTGAATCTCTTCTCTGCCCAACCTGTAGCTGTGCCTGGGATTGCTGTGACCCAGGTGCAGGACCTTGCACTTGGCATGGTTAAACTTGTTAAGGTTGGCATCAGCCCACCTCACAAGCGTGTCAAGGTCCCTCTGGATGGCATTTCTTCCCTCCGGCATATCAACCGAACCACACAGCTTGGTGTCATCGTCAAACTTGCTGAGGGTGCACTCAATCCTGTATGTATCCTGTTAAGATATAATACACTATTATAATAGAAAGAACAACTGAAAAAGCAGTATTTGGAATAAGACTATATATAAAAAAAAATCATATGAAGTGATGTAATTTTCTCCTTCCACTTTACAAATTACTTGTCTGGTATAAGATGCATAAGTAAAATACTGTAAGGAGAGGAAAAAAAATAAAATAAATCCCCTTTGGTTAGTGTGCTGGCCTCTAGGAGCTGACAAGACACAGAAATAAGTGAGTCCCCGCCATCCAGAGCTAGGCTGCTTTGTACATGAAAGCAGATCTAGAACAAAAAGAAGTTGTGGAAACCTGTATGCTGGGAAAAAAAGCATAAGGTAATTCTATTTCATGTCAACAAGATCATGGCAGGAGCAGAAAACTGCACTCTCCAGGCATGCCCAGATGGTAGGTAGCCAGATAGTAATTACAAATTCCATTCCCAAGCAAATATCAGAAGTGGCAAATACTGTGCAGGTAGAAAGCAACATATCTGAATAAATGTGACAGAGAAAAATCTCCATAACGTATACATCTTTTTATACCACAGATACCAGACCCTAATTATACAAAGCAAATGGACAAAATCACAATAGACATTGGTGACATTTAGGCTGCATAAACTTTGAACCGGTGTTCAAAAACTTCAGCAGCACAGTTTAGTATCTAAAATCTTCAGAACAAATTAAGCCCTAAAGATCTGAACTGATTCTTTGGAATATTTTTCTGCTTTAATTACCTTTGCTTCCACTTAGGGCAACCTAGATGTGAGGTTTCTTGAATCTTCAATTTATTCCTTTCCTTCCTTCTCTGGAAGTTCCCCTCACTTCTTTACACACTCTACAATCACGTCACCAAAGAGTATTTGTCCCTTCTCCAAGAATCTACCATTCCTGCAGCAATTATATGGATCCATGAAAATCATGCTTGCACCAATATATAAAATAGCATGTGTATGTATAAGCATGCTCTATCTCATCCTCATGAACAAAGCAAGCCATTCACTTCATAGAATCACAGCATAGTTAGGGTTGGAAAGGACCTTAAGATCATCAAGTTTCAACCCCCCTGCCATACAGGTCACACTAAACTTCAGCAACATTCATCTTGTCAGCAAGTCACATAATTTTTACAACATAACTCTGAGGAAGAAAAAGCTATTGACAAGTCTGAGGTACCTGTCATTATTGCTGCCACACTGCAGAGGTGCAACTTGTGTTTCTTTGAAACTGTTTAAGTGATTTGTTCATGATTCACGGCAACTCCAGGAACCAGCAAGCTGGCTAAATGCGTGAAACAGTAATTGAAAGCAGTCAGAAAGAGGTAAACAGCATTAAGAGTACTTTTTCTTGCACACATTCATATTGCATAATCTTCTCTGCAGAGAATTTGACATACTTATTGAAGGTTCTGATTCTGTCCTCAGGAAAGTGCTATAGTGAAAGATCTCTATGACTCTAGATTTCTCCTCCTAGAAAACTTGCTATGCAGACACTAAATTACATATTACAGAATCAGACATTAATAAGACAGAAACCAAGGTTCACACACTGAATTTTATTTGTTCTATTTTCATGTAGAATCTGACCAGATAATTTTCTTCTCTCCCTGCCTATTTTGAAGACACATCAAAATTTGTGGTGCCAGGGAAGGGAACTACTGAAGAAATCTATTTGCACTCAACAAAGCTGAATGCTTACAACAGATGCCAGAATTTAGTGTGATCATGAAGCATTATGGCTTGTTTGTGAATGCAATAACACAAGTTATGAAGCTCCGTTTGGTGTGAAGTGTAGCATTTAATGAAATATCAGCTAAAAAAAGATGTGCTATGCAATCTTTTAAAGCTACCCTTCCCAAGTGTCGAGTATGTTTAAATGTCTATGAGGCAAAACACAAATTAGCATCAACACTTCTCATGCTTTTTACTTTGCCTCTAATTTTAAGTACAATAGTAGTTAGTTGAGCTAGTTAGTTAGTAAAACTAGTTAGTTAAATTAGTTAAAATTAACTAGTTAAAACTAACTAAACTAGTAAATTAGTTAGCTAAAAATAGTAAAATCTCTGCATAGAAGATGGCTGTACAAATCTCTCACACTCCAGACAATCAAATGAATCTAGAGTAATCCACTAAGAAAAAATGCTTGAAGGATGAGTGAATTTTGCTGGGGAAGTTTCCTCTACCACATCTAGACTCTCTTACATTTTACTATTTTGAGATTTCAAATACATAAAACCTCTGGCTTCAATTATATTTTCCCAGAGACTAATTGCCACTAAAAACTTTAATTTCTTTTATACTCACAAGACTGTATTAATCTTATTATGGTGTCCACATAGAATAAAAATAGATATTTACAGTATTGGATTATGAAATTAGCATACATGTCCCTTAAACCTCCCAATGCAGTAAAGATGTTGACGGTTCATCTTCAACATTTGTTTTATTTCAGAGTCTGGGTTGTTTTTTTCTTTCTTCCATTCACTTCCATGCGAAAATTTTTGTGTGAGATGTGCTTTCCAAATACAGTCTTTTTACTGGGCGTTGCCCAGAGCATATCTGGAAAGAAGGATAAATATGAATTTCTATCCTAAATTTTCTATTATTTTATATTTTGCATGTGCATTAACTTTATAAGTTACATTGCATCTTCATCAACAATATCTGCTATGGTCATTTTAGTGATGAAAAGGTATCTTCACAATTTGTATGAAAAAGATTAGTTAAATAAAACCAGTTCCCTCTAAGATGTATTTTGTCAAAGTTCCTAGGCCTTACAGTGTAATGTCAAGTATTTTGAACTTAGTCACCCAGTAAGTGCCAGTCAGCAAGACCTTTGTTTTGGAGTGATGATGGATGAACCTAATAAGACGTAGACTGACTCAACGTCTGCCACTTGCTTGCCAAACCTCAAGAAATTACCTTAAATCAAAGTCTTAATGGATAAAGAATTTCAGAAAAATGGCTGGTAATCTCACGTCCTCTCTAGAGTGCCCTACAAAGAGAAAGCCTCTTCAGTCTCTAAAAACACTGTCTGGAAAAAAGGTTCCCACCCTGTGTTTTCTATTTCCTTTTTCTAAAGGCTTGAATGTGAAAGAGCTTTTAAGTTGGGAAGCCTAAACAGATGTTTTCTTTTGGGAGCTCTCAGTCCTTACATTTTGCATAGCTGAGGACTAAAAAAGACAAGGAAGTTGACTGAAGATAAGAAATTTCTATAGAGAAGTCTAACAGAGCACTAGGCATTGACAGAAAATGTTTGTAGCCAGTGATCTTATTTTTAATCTAACACTGGAGCTGTGTGAACCAAAGAAAAAAAGAAGTGATGATGAACTGTGACAGAAGAATTAGAAGAATTGACAGAAGATCTGTAGAATTAGGACTTAGATTTCAGTAATCTTGACAGGCATTTCCACCTTCAGAAAGTGAAGAAACTGCAGGTAGTAGAATGCAGTAGCAGGGTGTTTACCATTCTTCAACATGCTTAGGTTCGGAGAGCTTAGTGATTTGAGCAAATACACATGAGTCTGTAAACCAGACGTATTGAGGCAGAAACATCCACAAACAGATTACTTCACAGAAAATGGAGTCAACAGTACCAACAAATACTACACAGTTTCTATGAAAAGTGGCTGTATGAAGAAACTTTCACATTTTATGCTGTTTGTATCTCACTTGAACTTCAACAGGGTCAACCGCTAAGTACTCCAAGGAGTCTGTGGGAGAACTATGTCATCTAAAGCTGGCTGGTTAAGGGAAGAAAGCTCAAAGGTGCTCACAATGCTCTCTTCGAAGGATAGCTGAATGTCCTAATTTAGGTAGGCGGCTGAAAGTGAACAAAAGAAGTTGCCCTTTTTGAGGGCCGCCTTCAGTATACATGGCAGAGCCCGTACTGTAGGGCCTGATCATGTTCCTGCATGTGTTGCTGAGAATAAAAAATTCTTAGCTGTGCTTAGATATATCTGCACCATAAAATACACTGACAGAGCCTTCAAAGGTGTACTGTCCTTTTCCGCATATCTAGTGCAATTACATTAGATAAGATTTATCATTATTTTGTATAAAGTGCAAATAAATCTTCAGCATTCCCCAACAGAAAACATAAATGGAAAAAAAGACTTCCATCTAAAAATCTGTCAGTATAAGTATTATGAGATTAGAACCTCCACAATGGAGAACTAGCAGCATACCACACTTGGATCCATTAAACCACTGCCATTGTTCTAGCTATACTTTACTGAACAAGGAAAGCTCTCTGCCCAAACACAGCAAGCACTTATGTACATGAGCACTCTTATTCCCTCAATAGGACCATTCACATGGATGAAGTTACTCAGGCAATTAAGTGTAGGATAAAGGCCAGATGTGTGCAAAGTTTCTATTATCAGAAGGCTGCTGAGCCTAAGTGCATGCAGAGTACCTGCATTCCTGTCTTACAAATACAGATTTAATATCTACACTGAATAAAGTATTTTTCCCAAGGCTTTGCTGATACACTTTTACTACCTTCAGTACTGAAACAATCTCATCCAATGCACCCCAAATTCACATTAGCCCACTGAACTAGGTGAGGCTGATGAGAATTATTTCAGCTTCCAGCATCCTAATTTTCATTAAAAAACATTCTCCTGCTAGAACCTAAGTGAATGACTTTGTAATTTGTGCTTTTAGTTTCACTCTAGTCCTTCAGTCAAAGTCACAGAATTTCTCCCAGCTCTTTACAGGATTTGCAGTACCTTCATCTGATCCACAAATCACATGCGACTTAGATGGTGACTGTCACCTAAATCTCCTATACATGGAACAGGATTCCTCTGTAGGCTGATCTTACTCCATTTCCATCCTGAAAATAATTTAGAACTTACTGCAATCTCTTTTTCCTCCAGCTTTAATCCATCATTAAATTCTCATGTTAATCTATTTCCACCGAAGTATTTTAGAGCCTTATGTCAAGCATTACTTTTTTCTAGGTAAATTAAATTCACTCCATTCATTTTCTAAAACTGAAGTCTCACAAACCACCCAGGGTGAGGGGTATAACAAAAGGGCTTAGAGAAAACATACTATATGGTATTACATCTATCTTTGAACTTCAAGTCTTTTGTTCACAATCTGAAGTAAGCTTTTGCTTAATCTTCTTGTTAAACTAACAGGCCTGAAGTTGATGAGTTTTCTTCCCCCCGCTCCCCCCAATACAATTGCTTTATTTGCCATTCTGTAAAACACTAACTCTCAACTTATAAACTCAACAGTTTAAGATTTGCATTAGATACTACTATGTATGAAGTGCTTTTCATGACTTAAATCTACAGTGCCTCTGTACTGCAGATCTTCTCATTCCTGACCATTATCTGCTTAATTTTCCTATCAGTTTTTTTTTATATAAATTTCTGATTATACATCTTCTCATCACATATTAATGCCTTCTCCGCCTCTCTAAAAACTGTTTATTTTGGAAACAAAAATCAATCCTTGTCTTGATTACAAAAATCCTGACTATTTACGATGTGTTAAACTTAAGTTCATTTTAGAGATGGGTTAATTGAAGCAAGGAAAAATTGACAGTTTCACCAACTGCTTAGCTGGAGGTCTCCAAACTTCTAGGTATCTGTTTGCTGGGTTCCAACTGGGAATATGGCTTTGAGTTTATTTCCACATATTCTCCTTTAAAAATTGTAGTCATACTGCTGCCAAAGAGCCTCTGAACCTAGGAGGGAAGTATAATCGCTACATTTTTCTCCACAGCGCATACACCAGGTAAAACACAGACCGGTTAATCTTCCCAAATTACCCAAGAATGTCTAAGTATGTGGACTATCACTCATACTTAGCATTGTATTCCACAACAACCACCTTCTCTCTAGCTATAGGAACACCACAGATTAAATACAGACAATTGAAAAGGGGAGGTAAATCAGAAGAGGAAGGACAGCACAAAATCAGGAGAATGCATTTTAAGGACAAACATGAATCTCTCTAGCTCTCTGCAGACACCATGCAATTACTTATGCAGTCTCTTAAGTCTTCCAAAACTATAACATTTTTAATGAATGCAAAGGTTCCAAGGATGACAGGATCTGATTGTCTCCATTTTCAGAATGCTATCTACTTGTATTTTTTTAATTTCCTTTTAGAGATAGACTTTTCAACATTCTTCTGCGCTGTAACTTACATTTTTCCCAGTTTGCAGTAAAAGTGTTTGAGGTTTTTTGTTGCCTTCCTGCAATCTTATGCCTTAAGGTTAAGCTTCTTTCTCATCTATTTCAAAGTTCTGAAGAAATCGGCCAACAACTCTTGAGTTAACCACTCACTGCCCTGCTCCCATCCCATGTGTAAGTATTCTACTTTTTTCTGCAATCATTTCATACCTCCTTACCATCCTGTGGAGAATGTGATTTCTCTCCCCTCGCATATGTCTCCACTCTTTGTTTGTTTTCAGTGTTCTTATTTACCATGTTCCTATTCTGAGATGATTGAGGGCATTACATTCTGTAGGCATACATTACATAGAGAAGAATCTCTATGATCTGACTGTTTCAATACTCCTGTAAGACAAAAAGAGCTCTGCTGGCAACATAATAGTCTTTTCTTGCTGACAGTGAAATATCTAAGGTAAATTCATGTTTTCTCTAGTTCTCTTGCTGCTACAGCTGTGCACTAAAAGGTGGTGAAGCAGTAAGAAAAAAGCACTGCCTCTTTTCCCACCAAACTAGGTTAAAATTCCAACACCTAAAAACAGGTACTCTGAGGTGACTGTGAACAAGTTCCTGTCAGCATCAGGATGCAGGAGTGGTTTAGAACTTGGAATCAAACTTTCGGTTCTTCTAATCCAGATATCCAGGCTCAGGCTCTAATACTATAAACCACACACAACAAAGGACATTTTAAAAGAAAGCAGTAATTCATAAGTAAGGGCACTTTCCAGTCTCAATCAGGACATTATCATGAAGTCTTTACAATAACAGAAACTATCTTTGATCTTGCATACCACTGACTTCTTCTCAGTCTGTGTTCTCTTTCTTTTTGTAACGAGCTCCTATTTTACTGTTGACATAAAAAAAGGAGAAAATCAAAGATCATTCATTTGGAATACTGCACAAATAAAAGCTAATTTTTGGCACTATACTAGTACTTTTAAAATTTAGCATTAGAAACAACATTTGTCAACAGTATCTATTTGTATCTGACATTTTACCAATACTTGTAAACAAGGACTATGTTTTTTGGAAGGCATTCTTACAGCCCACTATTGAATCTACATGCATTGTATTAAAAATGCACAGACGTGTCTGCCCACACACCAGCCCCTAATTTTACTTCAGATAGTAAGCTTCTCTGTTGCAATTTCTCGTATTATACAGCTTCAAATGCTACAATTACAATCACATTCTGTAATATGATCATATTTAAGTCTATACTTCTGAAACTTCATTTACAAAGGACACAGTTAAAAATTCCATAAAATGACTACAATAACTTGAAAAGAACACCTTTAGTATTAGTAAATCCAATTAGTGCACATTTGAAAAATATCTCCACCATTTAATAAACTATGACCAGCTTCTGCAACACACTTTTCGAAGACTTTTGCAGGAATTCTAAAGTATAAAATGGAACTTTCTCTGCAGAGAGGTGAAAATATAAAGAACTGCCAAATATTAAGTAATACCAAAAGCCTTTTAAGTAACACTGAACAGAATTTTAGCTTAACTAAAATTTTAGCTTACATAAGTAGCAAACCAGAATGTAGAATATCTAAAAGAAAACACTTCTTTCTCGTTTCTTAAGCAAGACTGAGAAGATTGAGAACTCACACTCCAAAGGAGAAAAACCAACAAGGATGTAGGTGGCAATCATAGTGAAGAAGAGAGCTGTTGACTGCAGCACGCAACAAAAGCTGCACTCTCACTTATTTAATACTGTACTTGTACGGGTTGGGAATTGGTTTAAGAGGAACTATGGGTTGATACTTCATCACTCAGAGCGGCTGTAAAATGAATCAGTCAACACTTAAAAGCTCACACAATATTTAACAATGGGGCCATAAATTCCAGTGCCTACAACAAATTCTAATTTGGAATAATTACAGCCTATCTACATACATTCTCCTGACATTCTCGAATATGTACACTTTTTCTACTGTTCTGCAACACTGGTTTGTACTTTTGTGCTACTTGCCACATTGAAAGCTGTTCCAGAGGTTATATTTACTGGAATGGAAACATTTTGCTATAACTTACTTAAGACATCAGTTTGATCAGGATGATAAATACTCAGTCGGTTGCATCAAATGTTAACAGCTTAGAAATATGGCTTCAGGCATGGTTTGACAGGCTGTTACAAAAATTCTTAATTAAAAAGTAAATGCTCAGAGCAAAATAACTTTATGCAAAATTAAACTCAATATGCTAATTCAGGTACTGTGGTCGGAAGGTCAGTATTAGGATATGTTTTATATGCTTAATATTCCAGAATTTATGAGAATTTTACATGCTAGATCTTCAAAACACTAATTTATGTGTAGAAAAAAATGTCCTGATAGCTTTTCTGACAAATTCTAAAACTTCTGTGTCACTTATTTTCACACATTTTCACTTATTATCACACTTATTTTAATTTTTTTCCAGGCAAGACGAGGTTATGCATCTGTAAACAATGACTCAAAAATTTGTTTTGCGCTTTTTCATTCTTACTGCTTTTTCACTGATGATACCCTGGTTTCCTAGAGGAATACAGAAGTTCAACACAGTGATGGCAACAGATGATCTTTTAGACACTTTAAGAAATATGTAAATATTTGTTTGCAACCTTCTTAGTTACGTACTTCCATTTCATATCATTTGATCACCAGTAAAATATTAATTTTAATTGAAAAGTCTCAAATAATACAGTATTATACCATAGCTTGCTTATTTTTCCATGTAATACAAAAGCTCCAACGTTCTTTTAATTTATAGAATTCTTTTATAAACAGAAAAACTGACTTTCCTCCTTCAAGTGGTAGGGACTGAAGCTGCTATTAGGAAATACTGGTATGACCACCAAATGAAAGCAACTTCTGACTTTTTCTTATAGCAATGATATATATATATTTCTACATGGATCACAGAATCATATCAAAGTTCTGTATGCTTATTTCAACTGAAAAGCAGCTCTTCCAATCCAGTGTAACACCACAATACATGGAATAATTTACAGTAATTCAGTTTGATACTGAACTGAGTGATATATCTTGCATGAAGTACCATACAAAACACAGGCTTATTGCCCACGTCTGTACAATATTACTGTTAAAAAAGTTTCAGACTGATTTGCTCTAAGTTTCCCAAAACAATTAAAATCCAACCCAAATCACTGTCCAGATTAGCATGCTATCCCATGTCAGAAACCAACACAAACAATACCAGACATTTTGTCTACTAAAGCTCAGTCAAAGAAAAAGCTTAAGCATATATTTACAAATTTCATACTACCCATTTCAAATCTGCTGTCAAAAACTTTACACTCTTAAGAGGATACAACCAGCTAAACTTTAATGTATGATTATGTTTGATTTTTTCCTCATCTTTTTACTTTGACTATCAGACTTACTTTAGTCACTGCAAAATAGTGCAGTTACAAATACATGGATTTGATCCAGCAGCTTTGAAAGAAAGATCAGATAATATGTCATTAAATTATTACATAAATCAAACACGCACTATGGTATACCCAATTATTATGTCACACCACTTAAAAGACTACTTTTTCTTTCTTTTAAACAGCATGGATGGATTTTTAACAATCAAGAGCTCTATAATTGCAAGTGCAGACCTCAGAAAGACTCAAAATTTGGTTTTCAAGATATTTTAATTAAATCCCAAGTCCAAAAAAATCTCCAGAACAGAGCAGACAGGAAGAATATTAGCTGGAAATAAGAAGCTCTATGACACTAATACCAGAATATAAGAAATGAACTCATACTGCTTTAGTGGCTGAAGAACATGCCTTTATTTTAGCTTCTTAAAAGATGGAACAGCTACAAAGTAAATCTCCCTAAAAGTTCAGGTGGCTTAGAATCTCTGCCTCCAGTTTCAGGATCATCTCTGATAAATATCAGTACTTTTTCTTAATTACCTATACATATACAAAATTTTAAGTGTTCACACAAAAGGAGCAAGAACCAATATCAAGAATACATGTAGCAATCCCAACAGTTGTGGGGATTCGGTTTGGAACACCATCGTAATAACTCTCTCTGAAGTATCAAAAGATATTTTACCATCATGTCTTAAAATGAAATACAGATGTCCTCAAGTCCCCCTCAGCTTCGACTTGTGTCTTAGATAATACCCAAATAACACACGTATAGAAAAGTCCTTCCCACTGTGGATCTGTCAGCCTTCCCACATGCTCTCATTTCCGGAGGGAAGCACTAATCTTACCTACCATTTTAAGCTATTATTAAATGTTTGAAATAATAAAATCAGAGTAAGAATTTTAATAGAACATTCTCATGTTCAAGTTTTTTTTTACATATACAGCTTTTTCCCATTCCAATAATCTAAATATTGCAAGATGAATTCTAACTCTTGAGCAGTGTTCACAGTACTTTCTTTAGTATTTTGCTTATGTCAAGCCACTGCATTCGTATATTTTTAGCTCCACAGTTTGTAAAATGAAAACAGAGTTACCTACTGTACCATTAATTGCTAACCTGATACTGAAACAGTAATTTCACTGTCATGGGTGATTGGACTGAGAACTTCTGTATAACTCCACTCCCCTAACAGGTACAGTAATAAACTGTTAGTTCCTTAGACAAAAGACATGAATCTGTTAGATAAAGGCTTCACTCTCTGCCAGTAATCAGTAACTTCAGGGCCTTCTGTAGATTCTGTACAGCAGTGCTCACATCTTCATATTGCAAAGCACTGCCAGCATATTTGCAATATTTCTGAGCTCTGGCAAAGTCCTCTGGAGTCAAATGGACTTCCCCTGCAAAAACATAAGTATTACAAAGTTACTATAAAGGAAATCTGACCAAGGCTTTCTTTCCATAATTTCTGTGTTTTACTTACATGTGCAGTAACATTATGAAAACCAGTAATATTTGTGGTAATATTACAAAGACCAAGCTACGATGTTTCTTCTGTTCACTTTTGTTTCCATTCATGTAATGCTTAACTTCTTTGCTGCTGGCATTTTGAAAACTGTAAGAGGATCTTTCTACACAGTGGTATTTGTATGACCCAGTGTCTTTCAAAAGTAAGTCAATACCTTTGAGAAAGATCTACTCTTCATCTAAGACAGCAAAGGAGAGCTTTATAACAACAAGTTAGTTGTAATCAATCTTGTACCTGCAAGAAACAAGGACAGTGGGTTTTGTGCTTACGGTATAATTACTTTGCTCTCTTCTTCAGGAATAATACAGTTAGAAACTGTTCCTTCTGAAATGGAATAACTATTCAAAATGCAGAAACATTTCTCACTGTTTCTGGTTTTGTATATTTTATATTTCTGTTTATCAAGTAATATTTATGTTTTTAATTTCATTATGTAAGATGAACGAAAACAAAATTGATCTCATTAAATGTGCCCATTTTTGTAATACCAGAGAACGCTAGCAAAAAAACTCCTGTTGTATGAAACAATTACCTGTTATTTATTACTCAGAATATTTTGTTGATCTATGCTAAACCACTGAGAATTCTGTAATGCTCAGGCACATGCACTCAGCCTTCTAGAAAACATAGTGGGGACTTATGCCTTAACTGGCAGAAGATTTAATATGTGAACAGAATCACTGATGTGTGCATAAAGTAAAGCACAGTCATGTTACTGTCCCTCTTTCCAACCACAAATTCACTGGGAGTTTCAAGGCTAATCCCATGGCACTCGAATAACCTACAGATAGATTATAAAACCTTTACTTATGTTCTTTCGGAATAACTTAACTTATAAAAGACTGGGGTTTATGGACATAGATAAATAATTAATGCAATACTAGAGAAATATGTACTTATTTAATACTATTCCCACATAGCATTTTATAAAATTAACAGATTTCACAGATTAAGAAAAAAATGCATTTAAAAAGCACCACAGATTTTATATGAAAATTGGTTGAACAAAGATTTAGCTAAGTGCAGCTTCCTAATTTTAAGCAAGGACATGAATATACTTAAATCCATGGTTTTTATGTCACAATTTCAGTTAGCTGGATCCCTTTCTTCCAAAATAAAACTGCTGTTAGCAATACTGTGAGAATGTTTACAAAAAAATCTCTATTCTTATCAGAAAATGTCTATTATGCTTGCTTTTCCTTTCTCCAATCTTATTATTTAAGAAAAGCTTTTGAACAAACAAAACGGAAAGCCTAGATTAGTTTGCTGGTTTTCAAAACAACCCTACCTTGGTAAGTAGCAGAAGGGTGAGTGCTCTTAAAATTAATAGTATCAACTTTAAAAAGATACTCTAGAATTCTACTTAATCCCCTTCAATAAATAAATATGAGCACAAAATTACTGTTGAGTACTGAGGTACACGACAACTTGGTGGTCTCATTATCATTGCAATGTATATTAATTTACTGCTGAACAAGTGAAGCCACATTAAATCTCTTAAAATACATACACGTATGAGCAAATAGATGTAAAGAAGTGCGTAAACACAAGCACACACTTAGGTTATTTTTTTCCCTAAATAAAGTCACAGACTAAAAGCAGCTGGGGTCAATCTGCAACCACATTACTGAACATCTTTAAGAAATTAAAACGACCAAGTTCCCCTCAAAGTGGCTTTATGCTATGATGCCAAAAGAAACTACAAAATCACTCTTTAAAAACTGGCCAAGGCATCAGCTCAGTATTAAACTAATTTATTGGAACGAAGCCTAAATTCACCAGTCTAATCTTATTTTTGCAGTATGAACTCTATTAATGTTTTGCTGGCATAAAGCCTTATTTATTATGAAATCTACTTCAGATGCTATTATGACATAACTTGAGGGGAAAAAAGTTAACAACAATTTTAAATTCATAAACCAAAATTTACACAATAAGGGTGTTGATCTTTTGATGTGCTCAGCAGTGGCCTCAGCTCCTACTGAATCAGCACCTCACACTGGACAAGCAGAATAGAAATAGTTCTGTGTTCTTAAGTTTTCAAAATAATGGGAAACTTAACTATATTGTCTGTACTTACATCAAAGCTATAACCACATTAAATTAGTAACTGGCTTCAATTTACATATGCTGTATTCTAAGGGTTAAGCAGCTTTGGAGAAAAGCAAAGCAGCTTTGCAGAAAAGGACCCAGGGGTCCTGGTAGACACCGATTTGTCCACAAGTCAATCATCTGCCCTTGCAGCAAAGAGGGCTAAAGGGCATTAAGAAGAGTGCTGTCAGCAGGTGGAGGGAGGTGATCAGCACTGGTGACGCCAAACCTGGAAAACTGTGTCCAGTTCTGGGTTTCTCAGTACAGGAGAGACTGACATCCTGTAGAGAGTCCCATGAAGGCCACAAAGATGATAAGGGACTGGAGCACCTCTCATATGAGGAGAGGATGAGAGAGCTGGGACTGTTCAGCCTGAAGAAAAGGCTTAGGGGGATCTCATCAATGTAAAGAAATACCTGAAGAGAGGGTGCATAAAGGATGGAGCCATGCTCTTTTTAGTGGTGCCCAGTGACAGGACCAGAGGTGGTAGGAACAAACTGAAACACAGTAGGGTCCTGTCTGAACACCGGGAATCAACTTTTTTTCCTGCAAGGGTAACAAAGCACTGGCACAGAGGGGTTGTGGAATCCCCATCCTTCAGAGAGATTCAAAAGACAGCTTTTGTATTAACAGTGACATACTTCCTTCTGTGCTGCAAATTAAACCATGGGGAGAGCGCAGGGGCAGGGGGAGACAAAATGAACATGGCCCTGAGCAATCCATTTTACAAGACCCTTGGCTGAGCAGAAGGGTTGGACCAGGTGACCTCCAGAGCTCCCTTCCAAACTCAACCATTCTGTGATTCCGAACTCTAAAAAAGCCCAACAACACTGAGGTGGGAAAAGTATACTGTACCCTGAAACAAATCTGCTTTTGTGTTAATCAGAAATTACTAGCACTGTAGTTACATTTATTACTGAAACGTGACAGACGTAAGGAATCGATAAACAACAAGCATCATTCTTTAAAAGGAAAAGAAAGTGAAAATCAAAAGGCAATTTCACTAGAGATGGTGAAAATCATGCGGGGGAAAAAAAAAGTAGGTTTGGAATGCAAATACCTCATGTAAAATACACGCTATCTGCTTTACCTTGGTATCCTTTTCTATCTACAAGATGTTTTTCCTCTTTATGAAGTTGCCCAAACACAAAGCAGTGGATTTAGCAAAATTTTAATAATGTAACCAGGTGCATAAAGACAGTGATGGCAAAGGTAATGGAAATTATGTCTGAAACAAGATGCTCTTTTTTCCCATTAAAGCACTTAAGATACTTGAAATAGAAATCCTCAAATACTTTTTTTCTTAAGATTATGAAAACACATAAAATGCCAAATTATTATTTCTACTTCATGTGTAGAAAAATCAAACATTATTATATATACACCTAGAATGGACAAATGGTTTCTCTATGCTATGCCACCTGTGGAAAGGAGCATACAGTAATGTAAGACAATTTTATAAAAACTATGTGTAGCAAACCATGAATGCATTTAGTGTTAGTAAAATCTAGAGGTAATATTTTTTTAAAGCAAACTACACCAGAGAAGTGCACCCACACATTGTACAAAGTCACTGTGCAGCTGTACCTTCTGTTGCCAGAGACATTAACCAATGCTTAAGTGCATAGGCTTTGACACTTTCAAAAGTCAATGTTAAAGTTTGAAACCTGTTCCACAGGACAGGACAACTATTGAAGGACTCACGCTGACTAAAATCAAAGGAATGCTGTTACTTTAGCTTAATTTTCTTCTGATAAAATATTCCACTCTTCTCCACTAAAAGCTTTTCTCCCTTAATCTCAATCAAATTGCTTTTCCTATGTTATGGGATGGAAATAAAATATGTAATTTATTTTAAAAATATATATTTGATCGTTCTACCAGAAAGCCTTGCAGGAATATGTGGAATATCCTTTTTGGGTATGCCTATGCTAGTACACTCAACAGTACCAGGGAACGTGTCTCAGCACTCAAAGTTGACTGCCTACACCTTCAAACTGCTGGAACAGCTACCAGTATGGTTTTGGCCTACACAAACTAACACCTTCCCAAACAATTCCTGGGCATGACTTGTGGTCAGAGCAGGCTAGAGACCATTCAATACTGGCAGCCTTCACAAACTACCTTGTTTAGAAAGTTTAAAAGTTTAATAGTATGGATGTGAGTGGTTTTTGTGCCAGCTGTTCTCAAGTGTTTTTACAGGCATGCATAATTTATTGGTAGAAACACAGACATAGTGTCCAAACCATGGAGCAATTCTACTTCACACTGTGCTAGCTTTATGTAACTATTGGAGAGAAAAACTTATCCCTCCTTCCTGCCCAAAGGAAACTTCAGTTCCATGGGAATGGTGCATACCAAAGTCTAACCTCAATATGCAGCAGACAGGATCTAGCCTGAACATATATACACTGCAATTCAGAAACTAGGAAGAGCTTCTCATCCCACAGTTTAATACATCTATTGCGAGATATAGGCATTTCTAAATCTACTTATAGGTCAGGGAACAAAACTACTATCAACAGAGTACTGTTGGCATTTGAAGCGCTGCTCGGCAGCACAAGAAGAATGACACCTGCTATTACTCTTACATGTACAGCTGAAAGGTGATGACAGGATAGTGACAGGCAAGGACAAACACTTTCCATTGATCTCAAGCTTCTTAATTCTATGCATCCAAAGACAATTGTTACTATACCTCCACTGACATATCTCTTTGGTCTTCTCAAACTCCTCCATAACTGACAGTATATTTTCTAAGCTTTCAAAACTGAGGATCTGTATGAGCTGTACCACCTCTTTGGGTGCACTTTTGCAGAACTTCCTTGTAAGAATCATAGATTCATAAGAATCACAGAATCGCAGAATGGTTTGGGTCAGAAGGGATCTTAAAGATCATCTAGCTCCAAACCTCCTGCCATAGGCAGGGACACCTTCCACTAGACCAGGCTGCTCAAAGTCCCATCCAGCCTGGCCTTGAACACTACCAGCAATGGGGCACTTTAGACTGTTACAAGATCCAAACTTGTAGTGATGCAACAGATGCGCAGACGAAGGCAGTCATGCAAATTCTCAGATCACATTACAGGTTCATCAATGCGCTTAGCAATGGTCTTAACCTCTTACTTTCATGACAGTAGTTACTACAAATTTACAAACACAGGCTAACTTAATTCACTCAATTTCTTTTTATTTATATTTACGTACTTATTAAAGCAGGTAAGTGGCCAGAAAGAGCAATACACTGATACTATCCAGCCACTGAATGATGAACTTCCAATACTTAAAGAATTATTAAAGTTTCCATCAGAATTATGATATTTTTGACAACTAGAGTTAAACACTGAAATCAAGGAACACTGACAACTACAATTTTCAGAGTAGGTACTCAAAAACCTATTAAAATGACTAAGTAGCAGATCATGACAAGATGGTTAAATAAGAAAGCTTTGTTGACAAACAACACAAAACTTGATTTCCAACTAGCAGTTACTATGGTAAAGCTTAAGTAAAGCCTTCAGCTGTTTTTGTTGAGGAGCTACCAAAACCTCCACAACTTCCCTCAAAACTCAAGAAACTATCACGAAGTTTAAATGGTTCAGGTCTAAGGTACTGTTTTCAATACGAGTTAACTGTCACATTAGACATTACAGAAATATGCCAGACAAACAGTAGGATGTGCCTTTTAGTTTTTCAAGGCAATACTAATGATTAAAGTGTCTCTATTGCAGGCAACTTTATGACTTTTATTTTTAAAACATGTTCTACAAAAATGGCTTCCTAATATATTAAAATGGACACATCCTTAAGCATTCTTATGATGGCACTCTGAAAACAAGCTAAATCGACGCAGGGACTGTGAGAATGAAGACCCTAGGCCCACTGTAGGAGACGATCAGGTTCGAGACCATCTTAAGAACCTGAACGTGCACAAGTCCATGGGACCTGATGAAATTCATCCATGGGTCCTGAAGGAGCTGGCAAATGAAGTTGCTAAG
>WYDI02033939.1:0-45736 GCA_009867235.2 Psittacus erithacus | reverse complement strand
TGTTTACTCTGACCAAGGACTTTCTGAGCCTCATGCTCTGCCAGGGAGGAAGGGAAGCCAGGAGGAAGCAGAGACAGCACACCTGACCCAAACTAGCTAAAAAAGGTATTCCATACCACAGCATGTCATGCCCACTATATAGCTGGGGGCAGTTACCCGGAAGGGTTAGATCACTGCTTGGTCGGGCTGGGTATTGGTCGGTGAGTGACCGGCTGTATTGTCTTCCCTTGTTATTTCCCTTATCATTGTTATTATTGGTGGTAGCAGCAGTGGTTTGTGTTATACCTTAGTCACTCGACTGTTCTTATCTCAACCCGTGAGAGTTACATTCTTTCGATCCTCCTCTCCATTTGTCTGAGAGTAGAGGGAGGGGGGTGAGTGAACGGCTGCGTGATTTCTGAGTGACGGGCTGGGCTTAAACCACGACACCATCAATACTTTACAAGAATGCGTATTTACTCTACCTGATAGCTTTTAAATTGAAGAGCTATAATAAAGAATAAATGAAAAGTAACCTGATGATCCCTCAGAATGTGGTACAATTTTGAGTATCATGCCATGCCAAAGAGCTATATATTGTGTCACTTCTCCCTCTCCCTCAGACTAATCTTGAAGCCTTTACAGTTAAAAGCTGGCATGCATTTAACCAGGCTCCATCTGATGCTCCAGTACTGTATGGGACCAGACTTTGGACAGAAAAGGTGAGTCAGAGATCTGTTTCTGTCATTAGCTGCATGTTTGAGCCTCCAACTTTGTAGTTTTGATCTCACCTTCCCCCAACCCCTTCTCCCCTCACCCTTTCTCCCAGCCTTTAGGAAAACAAAAAAATCCAGTGGATCCCACCAGAAATCAAATTTTTTCATATGTTGAGGTCACTTAACACATTCTCTTATAAGATTCACTTTTTTTACTCACAACCTTATCTTTCAGCTACCTATCACAGTGATTTGGAAGATCAGATGATCTGGCTTCCCTGCACTCCTCTCTGATGCTGGATCCGACCAGGTAAGCGCAGCAAGGGTGAGAAGTCCCTCCTGCTGAACTGCACTAAGGTGGCAATTGTGGCAAGTTTTGCCCTGGGGATGAATGTGAACTGGCTGGCACTATGACAAACTGAGACGGTTTTACAGACAGCCAAAAAGAAACACAAAAATATTAGACACTTATGAATGTTCTTACAGTGAGACACAATGCCACAAGAAGGATGAATGAAATCCTGACTGTGGCATTTTCTGACAAGACTGTGCAATCCTAATATTCCTCCCATTCAGTCTTCCAATGTAAGAGCCAATGCACAGCAAAGGCTTTGCATTACCAGGTCTCATGCCAGGAAGTTACCTAAGCTTGGAGTATGCATCCCAAATTGTGTCATAAGCCAAGCCAAGTCTGCCTATACACTCTCCAAAGGAGGTCTTTTTTTTTTTTTTGTTAATCAAAGCATCTCAAAAACAATTCAAGTGAACTATGGTGTGCTAACATCCCTGCCTCTTTAATCAAGCTATTTTGCTTATGCAGACAGTTTGTTCTCCTTCCCTTCACTGATCTCTTAAACATTTCAGTGTTTAAATAAAGTGCAAAACATTAAGTAGCTGTCTATCTGCATTCCAATAATTAATAGATTACAAGAAACCTTGAATAGCAACTGCAGCAACAACAAGAAACACAAGTCTGGCAATTCATTGAATTGGAAACAAAGTTTTGATTCAATTTTTCTGAAGTCCTGGCTTCATTCTCTACTAAGTCCTAAGGAAAAGCTTCATGGGCTAACAACAGCCCAGAAACTACAGGAATGTTACCTTTTTCTTTTTTTTGTTTTTTTTAAGAAGAAACAGTATTTGTTTTCAACGGTACCCTGGTTATACTTCTAAGACTGAGACCCAGACCTGTCTGCCATTATACTTCTAAGACTGAGACCCAGATCTGTCTGCCATTATTATAGACATGATACAGAAATAAACAATCAAAAAACCAAAACCAAACTAACCCAAACAACCCCCCACCAAAAAAACAAACAAAAAAAAAAACAAAATCAAAAGCTAAACAAAACAAGAAAACAAAACCCAACAACCAGAGGAACCTTTTGAAAGGCTTACCTACTATTATTATTGTAAGACTGGTTAAAATCTTTGCACCAGGTGTTATAAAACTAGACAAGTGGGCATAGTTTTTTGTCCAAATGCCTAGATTATTATTTGAATGAAAGTGAAAGAAGCACAGAAGCAGGTGTGCCAAAAAACAGAAGGCAAGAAAATCATAATGGTAAATTCATATGATTACACAAATTACCCATACAAGGCTTAGAAATACAGATTGTCAGAAATTAAGCAAAGAAATGAATTCACCAGTACACATTCTGTTTCTAACCCAATGTTTTTAAGATTGATTTATAAATTTATTGCAGTTGTCACAGAGAAAGAAATTTGAAGGAAAAGATAATAAACCTTAAGGGTTGTCTCATAAGAGATACTTCATGCATAAATAAGAGGAAAAGAAAGTGAAGATATTTGCAAGAATTGTACACAAAAATGACACCGATGGTAAATTGAAGGGGAAGCAGTTTACAGAAAGCTTATATGAGCAGTTATGTGAAGGGGTGTAGAAGAGGTTTGAGGTAAAGTCCAGATATTTTTGCATAGGTTAATGATATAAGTCAACCATTCAGGGAAGGTGAATCTACTATCAGACCCACACAATTAATTGCCTTACAAAATTTGCAAATATTTCCAGAGAAACAGCTTTTGACAAAGAATTATTAGTTGAATAAAGCTACTGTGATTAGTGTATCTTTTCTGTCACCTATTCCTTCCAAATGCAGAATCAAACTTTTGAAAGGTACGACTGCTTATGCCAAGTTGCTCCCTCATCTTTAGTAAATAGGATCTCTACTTTACTGATGAAAATGATGTCACTAATTGCTAAATATTCAATGGCAAAAAGAAGAATAGCACTCTCAGGATGAATATCAATGTCTTGATGCACCTAAATGCAGTAACACAATAATGAAGAAAGATACAGACTTATGTCTCTGAAAACAGCGCAGCTTCTTGGTAGTTTGACTACATTTCGTTGAGGCTGCTTAGTAATAGAAGAACACCCAGCTGTTGCATCTAAACTCCATACCTACACTTGCTGTTAAGTATATCTGCATGGTAGTTCACTGAGTGATGTGTGACTTCATAATGATGCATACTATATTAAGAGTCCACATTTTTCTGAAGTTGCTTCAACCCTAAATAATACTGAGCAAAAATTCATCAAGCTCTGTTTCAGTGATGATTCTTAAAAGATTTTAATATTCTAGATACTGAGAATGACTTATCACAGGGGATAAAATTCAGTTACTGTAGTACAGAAGGGGAAACCGTATGACAGCAACGAAAGAGCTAAAGCTGTTAATCTTGCAGAAAGCATCATTCATAAGAATAAAATCCTCTTGCAAGTTAGGGTTCATTATTTCAAAGAGGACCTTGTGTTTCACAGTGTACCTAGGCAGGTGAACCATATAAGGCTCTGCTGCCATGGACAGGACACTGAACAAGAGGATGTTAAATATTATACTTGCTTTTCTTAGATGCACTAATTAATTCAGTCTGAATAAATTAACTCAAAACTAAATCAGTAGGAAGGCTAACTGCATTGATTAAAGAGAAGGAAGATAAGCTTTTGCCAACAGCAGTTTTACATTTAAATATTATCTTTCTTCATCTTGGAAGAAACAGTCTTTCTTCTAAAACTGTCTGGGCATGGAAGTAAAGATGACACCCCTGTTACCTGAACAGTATCTCTTTATGTTGAAAAACAGGGATGGAATTCCCTCTGAAATTTTAATTCTAACATTTAGCTGCTCCTCAGCTTCAGTGATGATGGAAAGCTAATGGAAAACAAAAAGGAAGGTGACTGAAATTTGGGCCAGTATCAGGCTTTTTAGGGCTAGTACATACAAGCACAATTAAATCCCAATTCAATAACCTGTTTAGGAAGCTGCAAGCAATCTACACTGGATCTAGGAAATCATAAGAAAGGTTCTTGATATAACCTGTCATAAATGGATATTTCCTTCAAATATCTGCATGTTAAAGTCCAGAGATCTCTACGGCTGCTAGAAATAATGAACTGTTTTGGTAATGTGCTGACTTTCACCTTTTGTAAACAGACACACAGTATTAACTTTAACAATACCATTTGCAAGGTTCTGCAAATTAGCACAATTTCATCTTTTCTAGATCTCATACCAAAATATCTTGGTTATCTCATACACACACTATAGGAAATCTAGGTGACAGAGACCTTATTGGCTGTTAGGAAAGTCAAATGGATTAATGTACCGTCTGCATTTAAGGCAGATTTTTTGCCACTTTTTTTTTTTCTTTCTTCTTTTTTTTTCTTGTAGCTGCTCTGTATAAATACTGAAAAAGGCAAAAAGGAGACCAAAACTGCATGGGGCTCCATAGGGTATGGGTCTGATAGATCTGATTTTTTATGTCTACCACAATCCTCTGACTGCAGTCATCAAGGAGGGTTTCAAACCATTTAAATCTACTCACTTGGGTCCCTGCAATTTTTTTATGACAGCAGCATGGAGTCTGGTGAGAAATCATGCTATGTGAAGGCTAAAGCCTCTACACAAACTGTGCCCAGCAAAGCTAAAAGATCAGTCAATTAGTATTACAATTGCTGTTGTTGCTTCATAACACAACTCTAAGCATATTTAGCCAAAAGACCCTGTATTTTTAAGAAACCTTTTTAGCTATGTACATCTGAAAAACAAATGTATTTTTACAAGACTAACATTCACGCATCTTGGCTGGAGGCAGATACAATTTAAAGTTTATAGCTCCAACTATTTGAAAATGGCTAAAAATTGATTAAACTGTTGAATTAGCTTTTGTGCTAAGACAAGAATTTCAAAAATTTGTGGGTACAGCATATGTGCTGTGGGGAGACAAGCAAACCTGTAATACTCATAATTCCAGCAGAATGTATCTGGCCGATACAAGTTAAAAAATAAACCCATCAAATGTGTGGCTTTCTTGCACCTCAGTAAGCATGTTTGCAGCTGTTCTACTGCACTGAAACTCTATCAGTCAAAACAAGGGGCATATTTACTCGGGACTGTCTTCATACTGTCATATGCAAGGTCTTCAGAGCACAGCAAGGAAGCAAGCTGCTGAGCTTCTTGATGCTGCTTTTGGTAGACTGCTGGAGTAGTCAGAGTCTGGAGAGACAGTACAGGAGCTACAGCATCACATTCAGTACATTAAAAATAAGCACAACAGAATAAACATAGTCCTAGTCAGAAAGCCCTCTGTAATGACATCAGTTCAGAGCGGCTATCCTAGCAGAAAACTGTGGCCAGCACTCAGGGGAGGCACAAAGCAAAAGAATGGATATATTTCAGCTCATTGGTCAACACTAATAGGTTATGCAGGAAGAAACTGTGATAGTCCCAACTGTAGCCACTTAATGGTTCAGATAAGGAATATACTCTAAGGACATTTGTACAGAGCTACTGCAGTCTGAATTAAAAGAGAGTTGATCATAATGCATAGACATGAGAGAAAAAGAAAATAGTGAATTGCCTAGGGGATTTCCTGTTTGCTAAAGGCATTCTTAAAATATATTTAGACACAAAATCAGCCTGCAAGACGGATCAAAGTAGAACATTCAGAAATAACACCTGACATGTTGACAAGTGAACAAGACACAACCATTAATCTCTGCTTTAGTCAAATCCATACTTCATGAAAGTTGCTGCAGATATCGTCAGCATGAGCTGAACGAAGCCACCATCTTCAGAGAATGAGGAAGACAGAGAGAGAATGTGGAAGACACAAAATACTTGAAATTCAAATTTTTTCATCTGGGTCAGAGTCATAATGAAGCCCTTGATTTGGGCCTGGCCCATTGTAGAGCTCTTTGTGTCAGAGTAGTGCTGCAGGTGGCTTTCAAGTGAAGCAGTCAGAAAGATGCTAGCTCTTGTATGCTTCACAGCCAAACTACTCTTGTCACATTTGAAACCCATTCTTCTGAGCATTTACTGCCACCCATTTTGCTTGAAATCTATACCCACATTTGCTAGGGCATTGCTAGCAACATTCCAAGAGCTTACCAAGCCCTGCAATGGAAACTGTTGCCTAATGACTGTTGTGACTTAGTATTTATACCAAGTCCAGTTTCTTTGGAAGTAACAGGGACTTCGTGAAAATCTGCATCTCACTCAGTGTCAGACCTGATGAAGATGCCTTTTGTACAAGGTAGAGCTTCTGCTGCTTGAATTAGTACGTATTTGGTAAATATTTCCTTTAATTATTACTAAAAAGAATGCTACGCTTGCCTCAGTTGTAAACCTAAACTATACTCACATGACATTTGCTGTAGCTTTCTTCCTGGTTTAGATCTGCAGACTTCAGGTCAAAGATGAAGCTTTAGCTTACAGTATAGTTTCTATCTCACCCTAGAGCAGTACTGTACAACTGTACAAAAATCAGACGTTTTTCTCTTGAAAAATATTTTTGTTGTTGAAAAACTGTTTTCCAATGAAGTTGTTCTTTTTTTTTCCCCCTTAAGATATTTCTACAACAGTTACATCCCATTTAAAACATAATACTCTCTCAAAAAACAGTTTCAATGGATACTTTTCAACCAGTTCTATGTCCATACATTCTAGCACACGCAAAAATGTACATATGCTTAGAAGTCTTTAAGAGCATTGTTTATATTGTCTGTAATAATGTTCTCTGAGAATAACACACTTGTCCTTGACCTAAATAAAGTTAATGCTAAAATATTTTTCTGTTGCCAGAGCACTTTCAGACAGCCTCATTAAAAAAAAAACAAAACAAAAACTGAATGCTTGAGTCTGCGTGGATACATCTATCCATAATGATGTCTCAGTTTTATTCTTAATTAAAAGCTCATTAGCATCAAAGCCAGTTGTAAGAAACCCAGATGAGACCATATCATTTGGGATCTTAAGACTGAAGGCACCCATGCTATTGACTGAAATTCACTTACTCAAAAGCTTCTGCAGGTGCTGTGAGAAACAGTTTTATACTACAGCAAACACTGATACACTTCTTGATGAGGGCTGTATGTAACATTTTACTCTTTCAGGTACTTTCTAGCTCTGAATGTCACTTAGGCCAAACAGTAGCTGGAACAAGTGAAGAAAAGGAGAACTGAAGGGGGGGGGGGGGGGATGATTGTTTCACTCTAAAAAGCATATTTTCACTATTATTGGATATGGGAGCAGGGAAGGGGGTGCAAACAAGGAGGATACATGAATAGGAAGAGCTGTGCTCAGATCTTCCTTCATCTTCTCCAGTGGAAGATACCTTGTATGTCTGTGTTATTTCTGAGCATACAATATCATAAATGCAAAGTCTCTGTAAATACTGAGGAAAAATAAAACAGGCATTTGTTTTACTTGCATCCTGAGAAGAAGATTATGCCTTCTGAATCTGGAGGTGAAAGGATATCCACAAATCAAACGCTGCTGGCAATTTCCCTCTGTTCTGAAATATCTGACATGAATTTCCCCAAACTCCTTGACAGTAAGCTATAATTCATTTGATTTGGAAAATTTGCAATCTTAAGCTTTATTACTTATCCTAATGACAAACATTGCTAAAATGATCTAGAATTCAAGAATGATTGTAAGAACAGTGTTTATTTGTATGTGTACGTGTAAGGATTATATCAACATACCTGGACACACTCTAACACTCTGATGTCCTTCTTTGACTGAGGTGTCCAAACCTGCAAACAGGACCCAGGGTGGGGCTGCCCCAGTGCAGCGCAGAGTGGGACAATCACCACCCTCAGCTGGCTGGCTGTGCTGTGCTTGATGCACTCCAGGACATGGTTGGCCCTTTTGGCTGACAGGGCACACTTCAGACTTGAATCCAAACACCCAGATCTCTTTCCACAGGGCTGCTCTCCAGCTTCTCTCCTTCATTTTGTATGTATAGCCAGGATTATCCTGTCCCAGATGAAGAACCCGGCACTTGCTCTTGTTAATTTCATACAACTGGTGATTGCCCAGCCCTCCAGTCTATCCAGATCTCTCTGTAAGGCTTCTCTACGCTTGAGGGAGTCCGGAGCTCCTCCAAAGTTAGTATCATTGGCAAACTTATTTCATGTGAATTTGATTCCTCCAATGGTTCATTTTTAAAAACACTGAAGAGAACTAAGGGTCCCCATTGGCGACTGGCTGCCAGGCTGAGGTAATCCCACTTACTGTAACTCTTGGAGCCCAACCCATCAGCCAACTGTTCATCCAATGTGTAATGGACTTGTCTAGTTCTGTGCTGGACATTTTGTCCAGAAGGATACTATAAGAGATGGTATCAAAGGCTTTGCTAAGATCCCTCAGAAACACACCTACTGGCTTCTTCATTCAAGGGCATTAAGACATAGCTGAGTAAATCTAGCATGGGGATTAAAAATAGTAATTATTTTTTTCCCCTGGAATTGTATATGTTTTACTTTGAGAAATAATTAACTGGGAAAAGAGTTACAAGCAGATGTCTAGATAGGAAAAAATATGTTTAGGTATCAAGTGTCTTTGGGTAGCTTTAGATATTTTGTGAGACTTCTCTTAGCTGATCATTAATTAATTAATCTCAATGAGGCTGCAAAAGGTACTCAAAGAAGACTTTGTCCTTGAAATACACACACTAGGATGGAGATTTCTGCTGCCTTAACATTCTGAATTCTGTTGATTAGTAGTGTAGACATATTTGGTGCACATTGCCTATAATGTCACTGGAATTACCACTAGTTTACTTTCCATATGGTATGAAATTGCCAGATGTGCAGGTATTCAGGGCTCAGGAGCTGCAGAGTGGGATGACTAACAATGAAAGACAATAAAAGCTGTAAAACCATAAGTTTTCACTCATACACATCTACTGCAAAATGGTTGCCTGTGCCAGTATTTGTTTGCATATATCGTATTAGTATTCATGACCTCTAACTGTCCACATGTACCTTTGTAAGGAAAAGCCATAAGCCTTGGAAGCATATTTTGACTGTGCCCCAACCTGAGAGCTCTCAAAAATCCCCATGTAGATCCATGACTTGTTGTTGGTGTTCAGGGCTTCACACAACAAGATCATTCAAGATATTATACTCAGCCTGCTTCTCACAGTTGCATCTCAACCAAATTCAGCTTTCCTGATTGAGAATGCAGATGAATGATACTAAAAAAGGAGAAACTGGGCAAGGCTCAGTCCTCCAGTACATCCCTTTTTTTTGTTGGGCATACAGACTTCAATTCAACATATTTTACACAATTCAGAGCCCAGCAAATACTCTGTAAAGCAATAATCCTTGCTCTTGTGTATGACAGAAATACAAAACCAGTTTCCTTTTTTCCACATGGCAATTTTTTTCAAAGGTTTCTTTGCTTTTCCATTTGATTCCCTGATTCTTTATCCAACTGTATCAAAAACATTACAATAATGTGGCATGGCATTTTCTCTTGCTTCTTGAAAGCAGGGGAGGAAAAAATATAGCAATGACCAGTCTTCTGCTTTTTACTCAAGCAGCTGGTATGGGAATAGGAAGAGTCAGGCATAAACACCTGTCACACTCTTAAGACAGGCTCTCTCTCTCTCTGTACTCTTGCTCTGGGAAAGGAAAAGACCAAGCGCTGTACAAAATTCAGAGTATTCACGTATTTTTAGGTTTTTATTTTTTAAAGGGGAAGGAGCAATGACTGTTTGTTAGGTTACTGTATATAATTATAGATGCACAGAACACGGTCAGAAACTGAAGGAAATCCATACGACATCCAGGATGTTGATAAGAAATGGGGAAAGGTGTTCAGTGTTTCCACAACATATTCTTCACTGGCTGAGTAAAAACAAAAATGCTTTGCTATTTTCCTCCTTTCCTAAGGCTATCATAACTTCTTACTTATAAGCACTTATATAGTATAATTGGATGTGTACAAGAATAATACAGCAATCACCCAAACCTCCATTTTCAGACTCTTTTAAAACAGACAGAACACAAACTGTCAAGTAGCTGCAGTTCATAAATTAATACTCCATTGATGATAATTAAAAGGGTAACCAACTTAGTCCCATCACAATACTGTCTAGGTATTCCTTTTCTTAGGTACAACTGCCTGAGCTCAGCTCAACATTTTTTGGAAAGCGGCTGATGTAAAAACTACAGGAATGTTTATAGGTTCATCTTTTCCCTGTACATTTAACCTGTCTAGGAAATAAATAAGCACTGTATTGACCTATCCACATCTTTCACCAAGCAGACATTACATTAAGACCCTTCTCTTTTTTTGTGATTTTATGTCTTACATTCCATTATAGAAGAATTGGATACTTCAGCTTAAAACAAGGGACAGAGAGGATGTGCTGAAAGGACATCTCCTACCTCCCATGCACACCAGAGATCAGACCTGCTATTTCATGGAAAAAATCTCTTTTACTTCTTAAGATTTTAGTATATGACCCAACACTAAGTATAACATTATGGTTTTGCTATGACTGCGTTGAATGCTGAGCCCAGATTTATAGCACTGTCAAACCGACCTTCCATGTGTAACATCAGCAAATACCTATTAACTAAGCTACCCTCTATCATGATATGAGTATGTATCTCTAGTATGTTGAGTTACCTGAAAAAGGGCACAGCTGAATTGCTAGTTGCAGTGTGATACTTCAAAAGATGTTTCAACAGGGCAATGGGAAGAACTGTCCTCCTCCCTGATGCGAATGTGAACTCTTTTGTATCTCGTACTTCCTAGAGTGGGCTTTGAGTGCAGGAGCTGGGCTGAAACTCATGAGGGTGGAGATCACTGCAGTGCCACAGAGGATGAACTTGTGGCAGTGCCATAGAGGATGAACTTGTGGCAGTGCCACAGAGGATGGACTTGTGGCAACCCTTGAGATCCCTATGCCTGTTGCATGTGGACACCTGAAGCCTGGGTTTAGTTCTCATGCAATTGTGGAAGTGAGACCCTCTTCTGGTGTGTTCCAGTCTGTATGGGCATGTTGTTAGGTAGCAATCCTACTGCTGAATACAGGCACAGCTTGCTAAAATGGTGTTGCAGTTTTTTAAGACTGTTGAGTGGTCTCACAGACTAGCTTCACTTCCAGTTAAATCTTCTACTAGGTAAAAGGATGAAAAGGATCTTGTTCCCACTGCAGTCAAAGCATTTTGCCAATGGTATTCCTGAAAGCAGAAGTGCTGTGAACCAAATTCCAATTTATGTCTTCAAGCAAGCAGTTTTGTAAATGGCTGGCATTTGTGTACGAAGTGTACAGTTACACACATACTAAATAACAGCATGATTTTACTCAGTATCAGGATTTCCCTAAGCTTGTAAGCTTTTCTGAAGCTTTCATGCATCTGGTATAGTCTCCTGCAACATGATGGGACTTCGTCAGGTAATTAAGATACAAAAATACTCTTTTTTTGACATTACCACCAGTGGGTATCTCAGATCCAAATACTGGATTTTCCTTCCCCCTTATAAACTGAGTTCAATAAAATCCCTTTTCCTCCCACATGGGTTCCTGTGCCCCTAAAGGCAGCAATACCTCATACTACGGAAAAGCAGAGGAACTACTGAATGCAACAGGATGACTCATACACATGAAGTCAGTCGGGTTAAGGATATCTGTTTGCTTAATAGATGATGTTTCTTTTCCAGTTTCTCTCTTCTTAACCTTCTTATAATTGTCTGGGGTTTTTATTTTTCCCTCCACCATAGAAAATCTTTATTTTTTAATAGGGTCATTTGAACTTAATCCTTTATGCCAGAAAAAAAACCATAAATCTGAGACTGTGCCATCCCATCTTCAATCAGTCAGTATAATTAAAACATGCACTTAGGATGTAGAAACAGAAGAAAATACTGAACTTCTCTAAGAGCATAGATGCATTTAATACAATAAGAATGTCAATTCTGCCAAACTTTGAGCCTCTAGGTTTTAAGCTAAGCTTCTGCATCCCAGCTAGAGAAACCAAGCCTACTTTTAAAGATGTAAGTTCAAAATATTGAGCTTGAGGATCTGCAAGCTCTAAAACATAGAAGCAAAGTTAAACAAAAAAGTTTGAAAAAGATAAAAAAAAAGTGGGGGAGGGAACCAATACAATATTGTTTTAATAAAATTTTAGGATTACTTCATGCTAAATTTGTGATTTTTCAGAGACAGCCTAATTACTGAGCTTTGAATGACAACCATTGATTATAGAGTGGCAGTGTGCGACAACTTGGTAAGTGGTAATGGTATATGCAGTGGAGAGTAAACAGGAGAGAATTGCTGTGCTATCTGTGCTTGTATGAAACAAAATCTGCTTCTGTAGAAAACTGGTATGTGAATGGCACAGGCCCAGTGTTGTGATTCGATTCAGAACTCTCCTGCCCAATCTTCATTTCTTCACTTTCAGTGTTTGGGAGCTCTGACAATCACTTGTGTAAGGAACACATCACATTTCAATTACCTTTCAGTATCTGACAGAGTGGAACACAGAGTTAATAATGGGAATTATATCTATTTTTTGAATCAGTGATTCAGAATGCCTTATTCTGCATTCTGCTTGAAGGTCTTGATGATCTGAGTGTTCCCCGAAAGATTTAAGAAGGCTGTTGTATAAAACCAAGAATTTGTAGTCAGCCACTTTGTGGGATATTTAATTAAAAATAAAATTATATACTAACAAATATAATACTCTCATTGGATGAGGGTAAATTAAATCCAAAGCTCAGGTTACACAGGCTACAGAGCATTAAAAATTACAACAAAGTCTATATGTCAGCTATGAAGCCTTTGGCCAGTGTAGTTGAGCAAGTAGCTAGCTGTTGTGTTCCAGCCATGCTTGCTTCTTGGTTTCTGGAAAATTCATACAGGAATTAGGACATGTTCTGTAACAAACCAAAAGAGTGCACTTTTAGACTAGATGCAAGAAATTTTTTACAATGAGGATGATGAGACACTTGAACAGGCTGTCCAGAGAGGTGGCAGACCTCCCACTCCTGGAAACATTCAGGGTTAGGGCAGGATGGAGGGCTCCCTGGATGGGGCTCCGAGCAACCTGATCTAGTTTGAAGATGTCCCTGCAATTGCAGGGTGGTTGGGCTAGATCACCTTTAAAGGTCACTTCCAACTCAAACCATTCTGTGATTCTGTGAGTCTGTGATTATCAAATAAAGTTGAATTTTGTGGCTGAAGAAGTGACACCTTGACAGCTGTGCTTTTGCCACAGACCACTTGTAGGCTTTCACTATGCATTGCTTCTGAAAAGCAATGCATAAACTTATGAAGCCTACAAGATTTGGGACTTTTTTTATTTCAAAGATGTCCTATGTAAAATCAACCAGACTGGAAAGGTCACTGTAATCCTTAATGAAATGAGGATTTTTAGATGTCTGCTGTGCCATCTGAGACAGAACCATGAGACCACCATGAAGAAATGAGTACAGGTAATGGTATGGCGGTATGGCTGTTTCTCCTATGAAGTTTTGACTTAAGTTCTTGCAGATTAAAACTAAAAATTGATAAAGAAAATGCATTATATCTATCTACAAAGCTGTGAGCATAGTTTGTTCTTCCATACCCATATCTCCATTTCCTTTTTAACAAAAACAAATTTTAAACAAGAGTCACTTGGATGCCAGTTCTGTTCATACTTAGGAAATCTAATGCCTGAAAAGCTGAACCACAAGTCAATTAAGACAGCTGGTCAATAGCTGCCTTGCTGTTTGAGAGAAAGAAAATTATGCTGGCAAATTTTCACTGGTTCTGTTGACTGCTACATATTTACTGCCAATAAAGAGGGTGGTTCTTTCTTTCTTAAACACTGTTCAGCCTAACTTCCCTTAAACTGATTTTTATTGGTACTTAACACAAATTGATACATCTTCCTTTAAGAAATGCTCTGTCTAGCTAATTTATCTTATTTTCTGCACAGAAACTATATCCAAATACCAGTCACTGACTGTAAAGATCTCATGAACAAGAATTTATAAGATGAAGCATCAGGCAGATGTTTACAGAGTGCAACTTGGAGTTTGATCAAGATTTTACTGAATTCTGCACTTTTAGATGCACAGAAGAGGAATTTAGGTGGTTTCAAAGAGTGCTGCTGTCTGCTTATCACTCAAATAAGTGTACTGCTGGGACTCAGTGACCAGCTCTTCTCACTGGCAGGGAAAAGGAACAGCCCAAACCTTCTGGCTTATGCAAAAATGTAAAGAGGAGAAAACAAGGTGCAAATGCTGTTTATTCCCCTCTGCCCGCTCTGGGACTGAAATAATATGTTCTGGTTGAGCATTTCTCCCTCTTTTCTAATATATCCTGCCATATGGAGGAAAGAAAAGAGAATGAATCACTGGCTTCATATAGGGTAGGATGATGGGGAAAAAGGCATGGAGGAAATAGAAATGGCAATCTGAATGCAGACCCAAAATGTCCCTAAACAGTTTCAAACCACAACTTGGAAAATGGCCATAATTTAGAATGGCTGTGTATCCTTAAATAAGCACAGGGGCGGGGGATGGAAAGTAGATTAAGCATATTGGTCTCTGATCTACTTCCCACTGCCTGGCTAGCACGCATGTCCTCTGCATCCCTTCACACAATCTGGTGTTGCTGGTGGGAGGACCTTCTGGTTGACAGCTTCTGCCATATGGAACAGCTTTCCCAGATCTGTCTGCTTCACTGAGTCACCATTTCAGGCGAGAGATAGTGTTCTTCCTCTTCTTTTAATGAATCTCCTTGTATTATTAACTCTTCAACAATGCAAATGTTTTATTTAGTTATGGATATCAACCACAATACCATCTGACCAAATGAGCCAAGGCAGCAAAGCTGTGCTCATTTACATTTCAGGCATGCTCAAACTCAATCTGAGTGGCTTTTGCACTCACAACACTTGAAAAAGGCCTTATGATGACATTCAAGGAACAAGACCAGCATGACAACCTATACACAACACAAGTGTTGGTGAACATCAGCTCTATCATCTCTCAAAGGGGGGACCCAAAAGGAGCTTTGCAACTTTCGTAATATCTTGAGGAAGAAAAGTTGCCTTTGTTTTTGCTTTTCTTTACTAGAAAGACCCTCTAAAAATTAAAAATATTGTGACTAATATAAACATGAAATGAATAGAAGCTTTATACAAATCTTATAATGCAAATAACTGAAGATTATATAATGGCTCTAGAAACAGAAAAAACCCCAAAAAAATCAACAAAACAAAACCCCTACCAAACAAACCCAACCTCTTAAGAGATTTACACAAAAGGTTGAATATGTAGAGATCTGAATACTTAAGAGTCTGAAAACTGATTAAGTGGGTTAAGGCTGAGGTTGCTGTTTCAATAACACATAGACCTAAGCAGCAAGGGTCAAAAATGATCAAGCTACAGTCTGAACAAGACTTCTATTGCTAAGGAGCACCTTGTAAAATTGGTGTTTATCTGAATTTACATAAGGATTTTTAGGTATGTCCTTCTTTGCAGAATAGCAAATCTTTGAAGTTTTAATTCATAAACCTTTTAGACAGTGACCTGCCATGCCATCTGGCGCTAGCTGGTTGTTCAGGCAGAGCATTTCCCATGTGTTCAGGAACTGTTTATAGATGCGTATAAGTATGTACTGACTTGCTAGTCTCAAGTATGTTGAATAAAATTGACTAGGCATCTGTAACAGAGACCCAAATAGCCAGTCATGCATGCTACCACCTTAATTTGCGAAGGTGATATACTGCTTTCTGTACTTATGTGTGATTCATAGCTTTTCCAGTGAAAGTGATAACTTTGCTTCTTTGTCTCAAATTTTAAATTAGACTCGCACAGTATGAAGTGTAAAGTGTCTATGGCAGTCAGCTACCGGAAGTACAAGAACTTTAACAGGGACAATTTTAATTAAGGTAGCATTAGAGGTCAGCACTTCACACTTCCATTTCATTGGCCTTACAGTACTCTACTCCCCTGCTGGGTAATACTGATATATAATTTATAAACTCTTCCTTCTAGCATATTCTACTTGAAACATACTGTTAATATAACAACAGGAATACCTGCTCCTTGCCATAAATTCCAGAAGCGATGCAAAAAATATATTTTAGTACCTCTGTTACACGACAAATTATATGGAAATATATACCTAGATCTGCACGAAATTATATATGCCATTTGAGGAAATGCTGAATACATTACTCTCAGCTCTGATTTAGATCCTATTTCTCAAAACAGCTGCTATACTACATGAAATATCTTTATTATTAACTTAGCAGGACATTGATGAATAAGGATTTCCAAAATATATTCAGCCTAGTTCTCATGTGACTTTGAAGTCTTTTTATATCACTGGTGAGACTGAAAATTTTAAGGCAAATGGAAAGAAATAAGTGTAAAGCAAGCAAGTAAATGAGTCCTTAAGGCTGAGGAGAACAAAGAAATCTGAAAATAACTATGATACTGGACTTTATTTTCTCCAGTTGAAGTCTAGCAAATTGTTGTTTTTTTTTTTTTTTTAATGCAAAAAAACCCTTCATTATTTGTCAGTAATATCTAGAACAACTTTTGATTCTCTTATAGCTCAGTAAACCCAGAATCAAGCCACAACAGCAATGACAACTTCAGCAAAATGTAGGTAATGCTTGTTTAAGAGCTAGGAATGTTGCCAAGGAGAATTGAATGCATTCTTTTTTCTAGAACTTTTCATTATCTTCATAAATATATAAAGCCCTTAAGTAAAATTCAGACACAAATATCCAGGATTTTATGAACTATGTATTACTGCACAGTAGTGGTGCAGTAGCATACTGAACTTTCTCCATATTTAAAATAAAAACTAAGATAGGAGCAAGACACTAACAGAATATGCAATGGAACAAACATATTCATTGTGATTCCAAAAATGCAGAGTTTTAAAATGGTTCTGGATGTAGGTACAGCAAGAAATGAGAGTACAAAATTTATAACAATATCTTTCCCAAGTGCTTAATCTCCGGCCTCCTTTCAGAGCACCTTGTGGGAGAGATAAGGAACAAAGCCATTATTCAGGAGACAGGATAGCATCTTTGCACAATATTACAATACTAGCATTTTGGAGTAGTGTCTCTTAAACAGCAGTCATTGATCAACTGATGATGTATGGAGCCTTTCATCATCCTACACACAGTAAAACTGAGTTGAGAATACAACCATGAAAGGCACCAAAGGCTGAAGTTTAATGAGAAGATCATCAATGTCAATGGCAAATTTTCAACTGACTTGGGGAAGGGTTGGATCAAAGCTGGGAGGAAAACCTCTCTCTCACATGGAGCAGTGCACAGACCTTTATGAAGCTCTATGACAAGATACTGCAATGCTGGAAAAGTATAAAAGGAATTTATCAGGACCAGCAAAAGTTAATGATCTTGAAATCTATCCAGGGCAGGTCTGCTTAGCATTCAGCTGTCTGAAAGCAGAGGATGAATATAATTTATTGAATCTAGCATTAATACATGTATGCTGAAAGAAGAGGATTCAGAAGATCTGTGTTATGTCATCTGATGAAGCCAGGAGGGAATATCACAGTTACCAGTCTGTTGTCATCTGTGAAAACAGTTTGTAACAAAGCCTGCCATCTCTAGCTTCTATAAACAATGAAACTACAGGAGGATAACTTCTGTGGACTATGTTTCAGGAAAGGTAGCTCGAGAGAGAGATTGCCTTAGACTTCTCTAATAATATTTGAATGACTGTGTATCATTACTGAATATGACACAGCAGCAAATCCCTAAAACACGAATGGGCACAAAGAATTTGTTGAGAAAGCTTGTTTGAAATTCATCCACATAGGTTCTCAACAGGTCTTAGAACTAAGTCCTTTTCAAGCTGCATGGGACCAGCTCATTTCCACTTTTTGATTCAAAAAGACTAGGAGCTGGTGTTTTTGCTTTACTATGTAAAACCATTCAATTTAAAGTTCTTGACTGAAAGAACCAACTGCCCTGCAATTGGGTTCTAAACAGTTCAACACCATATTTGAGACATCTATCCTGTTTTTCATTTACTATCTCGATGCCCTTCTCTAAACTCTTAAGGGAGCCTTTGTCAAAATGACTGTGTAACACTGCTCTGTGCTGGTGGCCACAGTGGCTGTTGGTGTTGGCAAATGTGCTAATTTCGGAGTGCAGCTCCACAGCAGAGCATCCCATATCTCAACACAGAGAGCTGTTTTGGCTGAACAATGCTAACGCTCTGAGCCTTTTGTTTTTCCTGGTTTCTTCAGGAGGCAGCAAGGACCCGGGCAAACTCCAACTTACATTTATCACTAGGACACTTCAGGTGTTTCTTCCACCAACAAATGCAACATCATATTGAGGGAAATGGATCCCTGCTCAACCTGGTAGGGCTGCTTTTATCTGCTGCGCTACAAGGTGACCTTGTACATGGAGTATGTACTGGTTTAGATTTCACCTAGAAGTCAACCCGTGACTTTGTAGAAAAAGCATTTTAGGTGTAAAGATTCCTTAAATGTCATTTAAATGTCGCACCTTCATAAGTATTATTGATTTTGTGGGAATTATTTAGTCCCACAAGACAAAAATGTGGTCTTGCAAATACCTATATGACAAAAGAAAACAACTGTTTAAATTACATTTAGAATGGTTAACTTTAAAAACAAGAACCACAGGCATAAAATCGAGAAAAAGGTATAGAGAAAGGTGGTGCAAAATGCTTTGAGAAATAACAGTGAAGCAGAGGGCACTGAGAGCCTTTCCTCAAAAACCGTGGGAGTTTTATCAGTAAGCGGTAGAAGCAATCCTAGCTTAATTTACCAAAGCCACTAGGTGTCCCTGCTACCCTGCGGCAGCAGCGGCCCTCCCAAGACCTGCTGCGAGACACAAACACACTTCACAAACCTGGCCCGAAAAAATACAGCGCTACCACATCAGGCAACTGTTATTCGCAGCATCATCTGCCCAGCTGTGCATCACTTCGTCCTCCTGTCCATTGCTTTTGCCTCGCAGTGTTTCAGGGATGCGGTACCTGCAGGCAAGGTCAGTACTAGATAGCCGTACTGTTTCCTGTTCATTAAATAATCCAGGTATGTCCTTAATAAATGTTTTTTGAGACCGCAGGCTTTCTGAGACCACACTGTTCTCAACAGCCAGAAAGTTTTCTGTGGTATCCATCACACCAGGTGCATCAAACTGAATAATGCAGCATTTATTGCAAAGGGCACAGATGCTGTTCTTCTAGTACTGGCTGAGTAAGACAAATATATTAAGGGATTATTTTTTTGCTTCTTCATTTTATGCATTCTCTTCTTTTAAAACAACCGAGTCAAGCATGATTTCATTTAAAAGCTGATTCTTGGGAAAGGACAGATTTTGCAGTATTTCTGATGCAGATTTAGGCACCCTTTAAGCAGCTGTAAAAAATTGCAGCATGTTACTTTTAAAGAGCTCATTTTTACATTGAAATAACTAAGATTTTTATTATTGGTGTTATTGGGAGTAGTGCTCAGTCAGTGTTCCACTCTTTCCCCATTCTAGGGGTTTCCCTATGCAATCAAAGCCATTGAGTAGTCTATATTTCTTCTGGTACTGAAAGAAAAATAAGGATGTTTACTTTTTGAATGTAGTTGTCAGCTTAACAGAATAGCAGATACCTCTATCTAACTTGCTTTTTATAAACTGGAGCTTCACAAAACCAAATATTTTATTTACAGGTTGTATATGGTCATTTTTACTCTAAGGAAGAACTCTCTGTTAATCTAATGGAAAAAAAAAAAAACCAAACCAAAAAACAAAACCCGACCAAACCAAAACAATAAACACCCCAAACCCAAAAAAACAAACAAAACCACTCCCCCAAAAAAACCCCAAACAACCCCCCAAAACAGAACCAAAAAAAAACCCCAACCCCAAACAGCACAAAAATCGTGCTCCTCTTTCCCCAAACCTTTGGCATTTTTACTGATGCCCAAAATGCCTAAACACAATGGTCTCTCACTGGAATTACAAGTTCAACAAGGCCAAGTGCAAGGTCCTGCACCTGGGTCAGGGCAAACCCAAGTAAAAATACAGGCTGAGTGGAGACTGGATTGAAAGCAGCCTTGGGAAAAAGGACTTGGGGGTCTTGGCTGATGAGAAGCTCAACATGAGCCACCTTCAGTGTGCGCTCGCAGCCCAGAAAGCCAACCGTATCCTAGGCTGCATCAAAAGAAGCATGACCAGCAGGTCGAAGGAGGTGATCCTGCCCCTTTGCTCTTGAGAGACCCCACCTGCAGTACTGCACCCAGCTCTGAGGCCCCCAATATAAGAAGGACATGGACTTGCTTGATTGAGTCCAGAGGAGGCCATGAAGATGACCACAGAGCTGGAGCACGTTTATGAAGACACACTGAGACAGCTGGGCTTGTCCAGCCTGGGGAAGAGAAGGGTCTGGGGATTCCTTTTAATAGTCTTGCAGCACTTAAACAGTGGCCTACAGGAAACTGAAGAGGGATGTTTTACAAGGGTATGTAGTGACAGAATGAAGTGGAATGGTTTTAAACTGAAAGAGAGGAGATTTAGATTAGATATAAGGAAGAAGTTCTTTCCTGTGAGGGTGGTGAGCCACTGGCATAGGTTACCCAGAGAAGCTGTGGCTGCCCAATCCCTGGCAGTGTTCAAGGCCAGGCTGGATGGGACTTTGAGAAACCTGGTTTAGTAGAAGGCGTCCTTTCCCATGGCTGGGGGGGTTGGAACCAGGTAAGCTTTAATGTCCTTCTCACCCAAACCATTCTGTGATTCTGCTCCTATGAGCTTGGAATTTTACAAGGTGGAGTGCTTCCCTCTGCAATGCATCACTATCTCTTCCTGAACAGAGAGTGTTTCTTTCATGAGAATAATCAACTATGCTACACTGTGATAGAAATAGTTCTGCCAGAAAGATGAAGCTACAGAAAAGCATTGCAATGTGACACTACAGAACTGTACATACCCTCCCACCCCCCAAAAAAAGAAAGCAACATTTGGAAGTTTTGCTGAAAGTTTTCTTACAGGGCATTTGAAAATATATGTATGTTATTTACAAAGCTTTTTATTTTTTGGTTGGTTGGTTGGTTTAGTTTTGTTTGCTTTTGGGTTTTTCTCCCAAAAATACCTCAGCAGAAGGGGTTTTCTTCCCTCCCTCTCCCCCCCCATGGTCATTTGGTTTTAGAGTTTCAGATCTTTGATACCAGGCCTGAGAATTTATTCTGTAATTGTCCTCATCAGTGATGATCCTTAGTTATATCCTACACTTCATCCACTGCAAAAATCTCCCCATTTTCTCTAACAAATTCCCACTTTTAACTTTTGCAATTTGCCATGGAAATTAGATTAGAAAGAAATTCAGTGCAAATTTTTCAAGATTCAGTGACTGACTCCTTCTAAAACATTAGAGCCCACTAAATCTACAGTACAATTTAATGCCATGACTATAAACACAAAACCCACAATTTACTCACTGCTGTTGGTTGTCCTCTTGGTGCTCTTCAATGCACGCAAAATAGCAAAATGCAATCAGGGTAAGTACTTAGTGAGTGCTCTCAGGTTTTCAATACTGCAACAGATGGTTTTCAGGCAAAACAGGAATACTAAAACATTTAAGAAATTACTATTATTTAAGAAAACTTTCAGCTATTGTCAAAGAAAAGAAAGGAAAGAAGGCCAACACATTCTTTCAGGCTCATCTTCTCCTTGATTTCTCTATGTTACAAAAGCAAGGAAGCAGACAGGATGCATTATCAGTCAAAGGGATTACCTTCTTTCTATAATGTAGAAGGATGCTACTGGTCAACTGTGACCAAAGCAAACTTATGTTTGTCACCCTAACTTAAAAAATCTTAACTATTACACAAAAACTACCACCATTCCTGTATCAACAGACTTAAAATGCCCACGTGCTATAAATCTTCCTTCATTCTTGCAAAGCTCTCATTGCTGTTAATTCTTTCTTCTCTTTAGGATGGACCAGAAATGAACATTATGCAAAAATCACTTTGGTTAACAGTGGTTAACTCAGAGCCGTGGCCAGTTAGATTGTTTTGCTCCTGGATGGATATTTATAACACAGCATGCTGTTATGACACTGTCCTTTGTTTAAATCACTGTTTCCTATGTATTATGATACAAACAAACAACCTGGCACCATCCCCCTGCCCTGGATGAAGGTGCTCTCTCGGTTCATCATCAACATCCATGCATCATCAATCTTGAGACATTTAGGCAGAATATTTTAACTGCAACACTATCAAATTCAAACAAAATTCAGATCATAACATTTAATAAGAATAACATCAGACAATAGAGAATAGGATGAAATCTCAGCAGCTGGGTGAGCTCAAATGTTAGCATAATGCCTCACATGCTATCAGTGCGCCATACAGCCTGGAGTCAACACACTAGAAACGAGTGTCTCTAGGAATCAGCTTTAACATTGCAAAGAAACTGAGTCTTGATGCAGAGGAACTGGCTTACAAACAGGCTCAGAAGCACAGTTCCTAGAGCCTTCTTAGCTTTTTTTTTTTTTTTTTATTTTCCTTCCTTTTTGTTTCTCCGGCTTTGCTGCTCCAGGCAACATGCGCACAGTAAGACATGCCTGACAACCTCTAAGTGGCGCTGTGTTTCAAAGATTGGGCAGATTTCTGGGGCCTTCAAGGGAGCGGAGACAGGTAAGGACAGGAGACAGTCCGTCTGAAAGAATGAAGCTGTATGCTAAGGGCAACTGGATGCAGAAGGAGAACAAAATAGCAAAGAAAATAAAAAAAGGGCGGGGGATAAAATTAGAAGAAAGAGCATAGGAACACAGGAGGGGCTATGACTAAAACATAGATTTGGGGGGAAAAGAAACCTCAGAGAAAACAGTATCTGTTCTTCTAAATTGTAAAAAGACCAAAAGTGAAGGAAAGTGATGAAAGGTTCAACACCGAATTTATAACTCTACTTGAGAAGCTATTCCTATTCTATACAACTCAGTAATGATCCATGCATAAAATAGGCCTTACCACCTTCACTAAATCAAACAAGAAAAGGAAGAAAACTATTGCTTGACAGCGGACTGTTCGTGGCAAAATCTGTAATTCAAACAGAAGTTAAAATATGTTAATCCTTCTCACTAAACAGCAAACTTTTGCAGGTTTGTAAAAAAAAGATGGAGTCTCATAGCAAGGCCACTGGCACGTGCAGAAGATTTTAAGGTTCAGACTGGGATTCAGAAAACACAGGCATGTGCCTGGCCTCTGTCACTGGTGCTCTACCTGGGTCAGAGTCATTAGCAGTTGTTGGTCTTGGGCCATTCTCAATTCAACACTGCCTTCTTCTCTCCCCTTTCCTCATTTGTGTAATTGATCTGTAAGCCCTTTGGGAACTGACAGTCTCTTGCCATGAGAGCATATACTGCTGAGAGCCTTTTAGCTCTCAGCTAGGTGTTAGTTGCTGCCTTTTCACAATCCCATAACTCATATAAACTTACTTTTGACTTCCTCTCCACTCAGCATGCTGCACCATGTACTTGGCAATGGACTGTAGACTGGTACTGCAATTCACAAACGGTATTGTGCAGACTCTGTTCCACACAGAGTCTCTTCCCCTGATGGGTCCTGGCTCTCCCCATCTCTCACAGGGTGGGGGCAGATCAGAGCTGCTGCAGTCAGCAGAGATTTAGGGAAGGGATGCCTGATTGCAGAGGGGTTGCAGGACAAGAAGGAGAGATACTTTCTTCTTCTGCTGTAAGCCTCTCCATGGCTAAGCTTCCATGTGAGAGGACATGGCTACTGGTTAGGACTGGTTGACTTTCAGTAGTAGTTAACTGAAGAATGGGGAAGGAAATAACCCCTTTCCATCTCCAGCCATTTTAAGTTCCAAGAAACTTTTGATTTCCTGTACTTAGACAACAACAATTCCTTAGTTATTAGAATGGTGAAATGCAAGTGTTGTTGCCATTTACAAGACAACCTAAATCTCATGATTATTTCTGAACTGAAAACTTGCTATTTTGTTTCACCAAAGCCACTTCTCTCTGCTGCGTGCAATGCCACAAGGGCATTTTTATTAACATGAACCATATCTAGTCTGATGTTTCTTTGTGCCTTTGATCCCGTGAGGGGGTGAAAGCTGCACTGCAGTTAGAAGCATTATTACAGAAAAAATGAGGAAGGCAATATTTATTTTTTTGTTTCCATTGAGAATATTTTCCATTGCTTCTTCCCATGTTGTCATCTGACCAGAGTCAGAATGGAAAAGGATTCAAAGGGGTGAGAAACTAGCCTAATGGAAGGGACTTATCAACCTCAAACACCACAGTCTACAATATTTAATTTTTCCTATTAAACCATTACAATTGACACACTGGATTCAGCTCCTAATATGCCTTTGCTGGGGACCACAAACTTGGCGGCTTTAGAGTCACACCAAAAAGCCTGCTACTGTTGATAAGCAATTATGACTGGGATGAAAGGAGAGAAGATAAAGTCTTGGTCTAAAAGACAGAAAGACAGTACCATTCCCCTCACTGTTATCAGTATTTCAGGGTAGTTACTTCTGAGGAGCAAACACATAGGAAGTGAGATTGCTTGAACATATTTATCTAACACAGTAAGAATTCTGAATGCAAATTAAATAAATCCACAAAGAAAGGAATCCATTATCATATTTTCCTGAGCTGAAACAAAATTTCTCTGGACTTTCTGAAAGCAGAGTCAAGCTCCAGATTTTAAATGTAGCTGGACCAGCAGCACTCTGAGCACATGGAATGAAAGGCTAATAAAAAGATAGAGAAAAAAAGGATGCGAAAAATAATCCATATGCATGAAGAAAAGTACTCACACAAAATGAAATATTTTATGCAACTAATATTTAGAAAAGAACAGCAATCTAGAAAGCTTACAGAATTACATTCAGAGATTTGGATTAAATCAAAGCCATGTCAAACGGTACAAATTCTCAACTTGAAAAAATTTCAAATGAAATTTAAATGCATAGTTAATGTAGGAGAAGTTGTTGCACAGGTATTAGTGTATATTCACTTTTTTCCTGTTTAAAATACTTTAGTTTCCTGTGTGTATCTCAGTAATTCCTCTACTGAGGGGTCACAGTATCTCTACATATGATATATGACCACAGTGTATCTCAAACTTCTAGTCTCTTCAGAGAGAAAAGCCTAATTACAAACACCAGTCCTGCCACGAGATATATGGAACAAAAAAACTAAACTAAACAAAACCCCAAACAGAAACTGTTTTCCTGTAAGTAACTTCAGAGACGGAAATGTTCTAGAAAGTTGTTCTGCTCCAGTATCACACACCTTCTGACTCAAAACATTATATGTAATCCAGTTTAGGCACCAACAGTCACCTCTAGCTATCTGGCATGATAGATGGATCCAATGCCTGGCTAAAAGGAGTGGTCAAGATATGTAAAATTCATATGTGCTGGCTCGCATTTACTGCTGCGGGACATGTAGGACTTCACACTAACCATCTTCCTTGACAGAGCCCTTTCGGTTAAGAATACTATGCTTAGTTCAGAAAACTGATTATACCTTTGCAATTAATGATTTGGTATAATCTAGCTAAACACTTCTTCTCAAGATGTACTGCCAGAAATTATGCAGCTCAGGCATCAGTATCTTATATGCAAGGTCAGCAGAACTGAACAATTACAGGCATGTGCAAGGACGTATGAGCAAGGTAAGCCAACATCCTAGCATCCAATCTAGCATCCAAACTCACCATAGCTGTCACATATGATGAGATTAGCTTCACTAGTATGCCATATTATACAAATCTCCTTTTGTGTCACTTCCATTATTTCAGTTTATTTAGTTTTACACTGGCAAGAGTTACAGAAATAAGTCCAGAAAAGGTGTTATATATGCTATATAACAGAACCAGCTTTCAGCTAGAGGCTCTCATCTGTTTAACAGTAGCAGTTGGAATTGATGATCTTGAAGGCCTTTTCCAACCTAGTTGATTCTATGACTCTATGGTTCTAAATGTTTGCCTTAAGCTTCGCAAAATTTGGCATTTTCTGGTTGGTTAAGTGTCTTGAGTCTACTGTTAGGTGACCATAAGGCCCATCTTTTGTCCTAGCAGAAACTTTCCATGGCATCTACAGATTAGAGACAGTCAGGTAGCTGTAATTACCTAGCAGGTAATTCAGATACTATGAAGACAGCTTTTTCTGTAAACCTCTACTTCTGCAAAGGAATCAAGCCCCAAAAATGAAAAAATGGGGAATGTGCTTTGCTACAATGTTTGAAATCCCAGATGCAGAGTTCCAGTCAAGCCGGGAACCAAGGTCACCTTGCTAGGCCTGATATCATCAGCATAGAGAGCTGAGACAAGAGAGCCAAACTGAAACAGAAGGTCTTCCTAGAAGATGAGGAAGGCAGTAACAGTCATGGTTGCATGAAGATGTTTCTTATCAGATTCAGTGCACAATGCTGCTTACTCAGACCGTTATAATCCCACCCACTATATTTTTTTACTAGTTTTATTAATTTAGTAATTATTAATACTTTAATGTGTTCTTCCCATACCTTCATTTACACTCTCACATGCCTTTTGTGCTACTCTGCAAATGAGAAAAGCTGCTGCTATTCTGCTCAGAGCCCAGGCTGCAGATGCAAGGCTGCAAGTCTCTGCATATACTGATTACAAAGGAACAAATCCCCAGCTCATGTGAAATGCTGGAAACCCATTATACCCTTCAGATCTGTGCTATTAATGCTAGTTAGGAAATCTGCTCCTCTGTCACTTAGTATCACAATGAAATACACTAAACTAGTATATTCTATTTTCTAAAAGAAATAATTTTACCTTGAAGTGATGCAAAAGTCCAAAGATAAAACTATCCTATTACCATGTTTTAACTTCACACAATAAAGCCTCTTTCAATTTACAGCTGGTATCTTTGTGTCTTTGTAACCAATATATTCATGTCAGCGATCAGATCCATGAGTATTTTTGTGTTTTGTAGGTATAATTTCCATGAATCACTAATGGAATCAGTAGGAGGGCATAATATGTATGCAAAAAAAAATGAGGTGGTGCCCTTCAGAATCCTGGAGGGATTTCATCAGCACAAAACAGCCTGTTTCTTTACAAAGCCAGGGGTTTTTTTCCATTTAGGAATTTCACAGCAATCTGCAATGCAGCTCTGGGAGGCCACAGTGGATTTTTTTTTTTCGCGTTTTGTGAGCACTATTGAAAAAAAAACCCCACGCAATAAAAACAACAACAACAACAAAATGCCCCCCTCCAAAAACAAAAAAAACAAAACAACACACAAAACCCATCAAAAACCCCCACACCAAAGCCCCACACAAAAACTGTTTTAGCAAAGCTGAAACTTGTATGTCTGGAAATTAAGCTGTGTTTTAGCCTGCAAAATACTAAGCAGTTTGTCTAATGTAACTATTTTATCCCCCCACTTTAGTACAAGATGATTGAGTGAAATGCTCAGATTCTACATTGGCTCTAGAGGACTAAACAATTCGAAAGTGGATTAGTTCATTAATGTTCTCAGAGCTTGCCAGTACTTCATCGCAATGAGGAAAGGGTAGGAATAATTCAGTCATTGTAGAGCTTTGGTTCAGTCATAAACTGTAAGCAAGACTCAGTACTTCAATTTTACTCAAGATCCCCATTGACTAATTGGTTTTGGATCAAGGGCTATACTAAGCCTCTTCATATCCAGGTTTGTCCATGTTTGTAGACCACATTCTGTCTGTGAGGCATAATCATATACACTTAAAAGAGGAGAGATTTGCTGTGGCTGAGAAAACTATTCAGTGATTACTGCAGATATGGGGAACATTTTCTCTTCTCCTAATACATACAAGGTAAAAACCAGTGGTACACTCTTGCTTTTAATTACACACAGATTTCTATTTTTTTCCCTGCCACCCATAAAACCTCCCCCTTAGTATGAGGCACTTCTAAAGAACTGCTATGTATGTTATCTGCAAATCTTAGCAATCAATTTGAGGGAGAAGTTTTTTTATGGATACTTATTTTTCCTGACTGGCAGCACTACCATTGTGGGAAGGACATTTACCAGTTGTAAGAGTTTCCTGTAATGCTTGGCCCATATGAAAAAAGACAAGATTTTATCTCTGTCATTCTTATTAAAATTACAGATCTGCTGACCATCTTGTAAGGTGGTGTATACAGTGGATCAGCACATCCAACACAAATAGCTTTCATGTCACCTGTGGCTCTACCTTGCTAGCTTGTTTCCAGCAGCTAGCCTATAGCTGGCTGGCAAGACAATCTCACTGCTGGCTTCTCGGACTGTACATTTTGCAGCAACTTTAAGAAAACAGTATGTGGAATGGAACCAATCACAAAAGTGCTTTTCACACAGAAGTGACTCAACCTTTGTATGTTGCTTTGAGGTGTCTTTCTTGCCACATTACAAAGAGGTCCATGTGATATCCATCCCTACTAAATTACATCAAATGGTCGGCTTCCATTCCATGGTGCTTGACACAATGACTAGGAGTCATTTGTCTCCTAGGACTATGAGACTTGGAGTCTAGGACACATATATGCTTTTCACAAATGTCTTTTCTTCCATTATGAATTTCTTTGTGCTAAGCATGCAGCTGTTAGTCAAAACACTTCTCAAATGTACTTCCATCAGGGTTGCAGCATTATTTTTCAGTTATGCAGGTAGGCTAAAGAGGGCTTCTGGGACCCTGTGCACTCTGTTTGCTTGAGTGTACCAATTGGGAGTGAACCATGTGCATTTTCTTTTTAATACAGTAGATAAAGAAAATATGAAACCATCTTTTGATGCAACAGGAAAGGAAAGACACTACCTATATGAAACATAACATGGCATAGACTGGTGAGCATCCACTGACTGCACAACAAACACAAAGAATAAGGAATCAGCTGAAGGAAAGTAGAAACTGAAAAATGGGATTAACTCAGGGAACTGATTTAGTTTAAAAACTGAGTACAGCATTGGTTAAATAAGAGCTCAGAATGCCCCTAACATATTCTTGGTAAAGAACAAAGCCCTCTGCCACCGACAAATCATATCATAACCACTGCAGACATATGTATTGCACTTTGAATAAGGCCAGCACGAAGCATGCTGGTTGTGACATGTCAGGGAGCTGTGACGTTATGCTGGGTTAACCCTGCTTGGATGCCAGGTGCTCACAAAAGCCACTCTATCACTGCCCTCCTCTGCTGGGTGAGGGAGTGAAAATATAGTGAAAGGATCATAGGTCAAGATAAAGAGAGTGAAAATGCATTCAAGCATTCATAAATTATGTTAATTGCCAAACCAGACTGTTCTTGGGAAATTAGTTTAATTTATTAATTTGTTTATTATATCAAAGTAAGATAATACCCAGTAAAACCAAATCTGAAAAAAATCTCCCCCCTTCTTCCTAGCCTTAACTTTACACCCAATATTCTCTTCTAAGAACCAAATCTTAAAACTATCTTCCCCCAACCCCTCCCTTCTTCCAGGGATCAATTTTATTTCCAATTTTCTCAGCCTCCTCCCCACCAGCAGTGTAGGGGGACAGGGAATGGGGGTTGTGGTCAATCTGTCACACGTTCTCTCTGCTTCAGGGTGGGTCCTTGCGGAGTCACAGCTCCTGCCAGCAAACCTGCTCCAGCGTGGGCTCCTCTCTCCATGGGGCCACAGCTCCTGCAGGAGCTTGTTCCACCATGGTCTGCCCACAGGGTCACAGCCTCCTTTAGGCATCCTCCTGCTCCTGTGTGGACCTCCATGGGCTGCAGGGGGATACCTGCTCCACCATGGACCTCTGTGGGCTGCAGGGGGATATCTGCTCTACCATGAACCTCCATGAACTGCAGGAAGACAGCCTGCCTCACCATGGCATGCATCACAGGCTGCAGGGTTGTCTGCTCTGGCACATGGAGCACCTCCTTCCCTTCTTCACCAACCTTGGGGTGTTTGCAGGGCTGTTGGTCTCTCATATTCTCACTCTTCTCCCTGGCTGTAATTGCTCCTGTGCATCATCTTTCCCCCTTCTTAACTGTTTTATGCAGAGGCACTACCACCACTGCAATGGGCTTGTGGCAAATCCATCTTGGATCTGGCTGGCATTGTCTTTATCAGACATGGGGGAAGCTTCTGGTAGCTTCTCACAGAAGCCACCATTGTAGCCCCCACCACTACCAAAACCTTAACATTCAAACACAGTTCTGCTGTGTAAGCAGAAACCTGGTGCATCTCATAATTGCTTTACAAGGCAGTTCAAAAGAATTAGCAGGTGGAATTCCATAGCAGGCTCTGCTCAGTAGTGATTTACAGAGATGTCTGCATCATAGCAAAGTAACTGCAATTTGAAGGACCTTTTTCATTGATATCCTTGTTACTCAGCATAGTTGTTCTTTTTGTTATAGCAGCACAGGAGAAAAACAAGATGTCTGAAGTAATTGCATTTGCATTATCACGTTAAAACTCCTTTCACCACAGTTCTCTGAACATGATTTTCTATTTTCCAAGACATACTAAAGAAATAAAGCTGAATGGGAATCTTAAAAGCTGTCTAGGGCAATCTATCACTGAAACCTGTGGAGTCACACTAAAAATTAATCTGATGCCTGAATTTAGTCATAAATGAAAGATTTATTCAAGTTATTAAATAATGTATTGCAAACACACCAGTTTCAAAAGCAAATCACTTATAAGAAACCTGCTATTAAGAGATTCAGATTGTAAAGCTACCTGACAATTTCATACCAAATATATGTTCCTGATTTGCAGGTATTTTAAACAAGACTCATTAAATTAGGAATTCAGTTCAAGAACAGGTATCAGACTGCAGTTAATGAATGAGGTGGGAATACAAGGGGAGGAATTGGGGCACCTGTAAGACAGCCAATCCTTCACTAACAGAATTTTAAAACATAAGAGGTGGGTAGAGGAGGAGACAGGACACACCATGCAATTCTTGTTAGCGGATTTGCTTGTCCTTGTTACATGGAAAATAAATCTACATTACAAGAATGCAAATTATTACTTTATGACAGTAACAAAGGAGCGTAAGTCTGAGCTTCTGTTAACTGCTGTACACAGCTAAAAACCTTGTAAGTGTCTGGCCCAGGTGCTTGGAAGGCCAGTGTGGTGGGTTGAACCTACTTAAACACCAGGTGCCCACCAAAGCTGCTCTATCACTTCCCTCCTTAGCCGAAGGAAAGAGAAAACATAACAAAAGGGTCAAGATGAAGACAGGGAGAGATCACTCAATTACTGTCACAGCAAAACAAACTAGGCTTGGGGAAATTAGTTTATGCCAATCAAATCAAAGAATAATGAGAAAATAAGGACTAAATCTTAAACCACCTTCCTCAAGCCCTTCCCTTCTTCCAGGGCTCAACTGCACTCCTGAAATCTCTACCTCCAACCCCAGCAGTGCAGGAGGATGAGGAATGGGGTTTGTGGTCAGTTCATCACACGTTGTCTCTACTGATCCTTTCACCTCAGGGGAAGACTCTTCACACTCTTTCCCTGCTCCACCATGGGGTCCTGCATAGGCTGCAGGGGGATTATCTGTTCCATCGTGGACTTTCATGGGCTGCAGGGGAATCCCTGCTCTGGTGCCTGGAGCACCTTCTCCCCTCCTTCTGCACTGATCTGGGTGTCTGCAAGGCTGTTGCTCCCTCAGATTATTTCTTCTCTTTGGCTATATTTACTATTATGCAGGGCTTTTTCCCCCTTCTTATCTCTGTTGTCCCAGAAATGCTGCCACCATTACTGTCTTCTTCTTCTCACAGAAGCTACCCCTGTAGCACATCTCCTGCCATCCCTCAGGCCTCTCCATGCAAATTCAACACAACTGTATTCCAAAAAAAGCCAAAATGTTATTAAAGGGAAAAAAGAAAAAAGAAAAAAAAGATAAAAGAAAAACTGTAAACAGAAATTCACAGGTCTTTAGATTTTACTCAAATGTGGAATACAGCAGACATAAAGAGACGAGTCTTCAATTTTGTTGGACTAATTTTAGGCTGCTGATTTTGAAAGACACTTTGCTGATTCCTAACAGCTGGGGTTTTTTTGCAATATGACATTTTTTTTTTTTTTCAGTCATATATATGCAAACTGGAACAGTGCAGTGGGTGCAAACAGGACAGAATACAACAGGTAAGACAAGAGAATGAATGGCAAAGTGAAGGGTGCAAGACTGGTTAACATAATTTTGGACAAGATTAGGATAGCCTCCAATTTATTCAAACACACGTAGAATTGCCAAAATGAAATAGTCCTAGCAGCAATGTATCATTAATTAATTTCATAAATTCTGAATGTTTACAAAAGTATCTTGCAACTTTCATGTCAGAATTCTGCTGCCTGAACATGTTGCTTGTAAAGTGGGTAGCTGCAGGTAATTAGTTTTCTGAGCACTGCCAAGTAGGAGGGGATAAAGGCAGGGATTCTGGACTAGGTTACAGGAAGAAAACCTTTGTGCTGAGTGAAAAGAAATATATTACGAAGTGTAACTGGGTCTGACTGGAACAGGTCCTTAAACTGTACACAGCAGGTATAAAAAGGAGAAAGGCTAAAATGGATTTCTTCCCTTCAAACAAATAGATCTTTAGATGCAGTCTGGAGACTTCTGTGAAAGCTTACAGAAGAAACCAGAAAATACTACTAGGCAAAGCTGAAACCAGCCTTCCGAAGGCCTTTGTAATACTTTTTTGTCATGATAACTGATTTATTAACTGAGGTGTCAGTGGGTGCATAGGCATTTGGAGGAAGAACTTCATTATTTCTTTATGAAGAACGTAAAGCACAAATCTACTCTTTTTTTTTTTTACCCCTTCAGAAAGTATCCAGCAAAATGTGGCTTTTCATATAGCTTTTCTGAAGACTCGTTACTAAAGAGTATGTGCGTGACCATCCTGACACGAATTCTTTAATCTTTCTTTTTCCTTTCTGCTATCGTTACCTTCTGTGATACTTGCAGCAGAAGGGGGTGAGAAGTAATAAAAATCAAGTGAGGGGATGATTTTTTTGAATCCTCCATGCTCCTTTTAAGGTACTGCTCCATCAAGACTTATCGTCCCAGCTGTAGTTAAAATAATTACAGAGCAATTACAGTCTAATGAGGAAGAATGGTATGATCTACTCAAAATGAGTAAGCGAGAGAAAACAATATTCCTTGGGACTGATAAAGATGCCTTATACACATGTTACCATCCTAGAAAGACAAGAAATCAAATATACTTGGCAGCTAAAACACCGGCCAGTGCAAAATATTTTCTACACATGGACAGCCAGTTTCACCCCTCAAAGGTCTGTCCTTAAAAACTGAAAGGCTGGTACAAAGAATCTATGATACAGCTAAGAAGTGTCATTTTCTTTTCCATATTCCCATTTTATGCTATTTATAGCCACAAAGTAGGTAGAGTAATATGATTTTCAAAACTATTTTAAAAACCCTTGTGATTTCAAAACTTCTATTTGGAAGGGTGGGTTCATCATTTAGGAGGTGATTTCACATTGACCAGAAGGGAAGAAGTGAAACAAGGAGGGCTGTCTGACTTTCAGTAAGTCTTCAGTTCCTAAGTGCTGAATGTCCTTTTGAAAACGGGATTATGGTATACATGCACACTGCTAGCACTACTAATGTGTACTGAGTACCATGCAGTACTAAGATACTTGATCTGGCTCTTGTATCAGTAGAAGCACAGTTAAAACTAAAGGCAAACTTCTCAATGTTGCATTACAGCTCCTAGTGCAGATTTACCTTAGTCAGAGAATGATTTTTGTTGATTTTCAGCACGCATTATTTAATGTAGCTGTTGATCTGATCACCACAGATGCAAATAGTTGCCTTGTTTTCCAGCTTGCAAATGATGATTGCCCGCTTGGCATAAAGGAAGATTCTTATAGAATATATGGTAAATCTCACTTCTGCATGGAATCAGTGATATTTTGAAGCAGTTTTGCTCTCTAAGTAGGACTTAGTTGAATTTCTAAATATAATCATCATGCTATTAAACCTATGAATTTCTGGATGAAGCCCAGTCTGCAAGAATGGTAAAGAAATAGACTTTTCCCCATATCTCCACCCTTCTGCTCTCCTGAATGTTTTTTAGTTGGTTATATTTTGGATCGTATTTCTAACCACTTGAATATAAATTGGAATTGCATTCCTTTGTGGTTGAATTTAACACACCTCCTGGACATTCTGCAGAGCAAGAGCAAAACACAGTGAGAAACACCTGGGGCTGTAGATATCTAAGTCACTTGGAGTCAAAGGTGACTGTGGTGCATTCTCAGCAGTAGTCTTTGTTCCTTTTAGAAGAAGATCATGCAAACACCCCAATAATTAAATCATTTACTTACTGGGGGTTACAGCAATTGATAATCATCAAGACATTTCACAATCAGCAGGCTGCACTCATTTGTTCTGCTGCTTAATATCACCACTGTGAGAATATCATTGTTTATTATGGCTCACAGGCAGTAATCATTTTACATAACATGAGGATTTTTTTCACACAATTGCTTTCATGCTTTAGGCTGATGAGAATAGTTATCCTACAACGATTACTTGCACCTCTACAGAGGATGCTTAGCAATTTAGGTCACTCAATATACTGTATATACATACATTTGTGTTTTCCTTTTGTACTGTTTAAGGGATAATAATAAAAATTTGTATAATTGCCTTTTTTTTTTTCTTTTCCCCTCCCCTGTGCTGGGAACTTTTATTAAAATCAAAAGACTGACACTGCCCAGCAGCAGACACTTTTCAGTTATCATATGAAAGAATTCAGAAGCTAAAGATGTAGATGAAAGATTAGGTGAACAACTGTGACCTACCAACATGGACACAAATGAAATAGCTAAATCCACTGGGCACTGACTTAGTTTGAGAATTTACTTATGGATAATTCAAGTGATATTCATTTTAACAATTGGCAGCTAAAAATGCTCCATCAATCTTTTCAGCAAATAGGTATAATAAACACTATATTCTTCAATGCATTCACCTTTTTGATCTGCTAGGAGTAGCTGACCACAAATACAGACCTCACCCCAAAAGGTTTGCACCTGATGTCCAATTCAGTAATAAAAATAACACTAGATTGAGTCAATTCACTCTAAGGATTCAAAAGTGTAAGATAGGTGAGAGTAACAAAGGCAGACGTCTGGGAGAAGGCTGCAAAGGTTTTCATAGAGTACTCAAAAATACTACAGTTTTAAGTATACTTTGTTGGGTTTGCTCCTTTTCCTACTTGCCTTCTCATAGATGCAAACAAAGAAGAGGGGTTTTCATATGAAGATTTTAGCAAAGCACATCTGATTGCAATGCAAAGCGATTAAGGAATCAGTGTTTCTAGGCAATCAGACATCATGGAAGGAGATACACAAAGGACATTAAAAATTTATTAAGTCAAAACTGACTCTGTTGCTAAGCAGGAGCAGATGAAAGGCATGAAATGGTGCAAATTAGGCAATAGATGGACTTGAAAGTCTGCTCAAGAGCTTTGCAAAATGAAGAAGTGTATAATGTGGGAACTACTCTTTATAGAGGCAACATACCGGACAATAATATAAGAGAAACTCAGAAGACTGGTGTGCTAGTCACCCTGTGGTGAGAGAAAAGCCCTCTAGATAGGGGAGAAGAATAAGGACACGACAGTTTAAGGGAGTAAAAAGGAGGCAAAGCCCAGGCTGGCTTGAATGTATAGGCACAGCTGAGGACAGAAATGACAAGAAGACACATATCAAATCAGTTCTTTTATGGAATGATGATATTAAGACATTGATGACCAAGTAAACTTGCATATCACAAAGGAATACACAGTGACAAGAAACGACAACAAAATGGCAACAGTGCAATATAAATTACAAGGTTAAACTGGGGCAAGGCGTTGTATATTTATAACTTCCATTTTTTAATAAGTCTGGATATATGAGCAATCTTATTGTGCAACTGTGAACAGTATTTTGCACACACTCAGACACCCACTAGCCCACTGCTGCTCAAGTTGGTCTCTATTTCTAATTTGTGTTGCCACAACTATCATGGCTAGGACCTACGTAAGTTCTTGTGCCAATTAATTATAAATGAAAGATACTAAGAAGTGTTGAAAACCTGTTTTTTGCAACTCATGCTTTGTGACTGGGTCCACTTTTTCATAAGTCTCAGAGTTGAACAGGTCAAGTCAAATCTTCCTGGTTTTATTACCTGTTCAGAGAGAATAAATGCTCTGTGTCAGAGAACAACACTGAACTTCAAACACTGAGCTGAGTACACAATATTTGTTAGGGGCACACTGTGATTGAGAGAATGAGAGAGAAATCCATAACCACAGGGTGGATGCAAAGTAAAAATCCAGCGACCTAATTCAGACTGCAGAGCTGTGGACTTATGACCTACAAAAGCACAAAATTATACTTCTGCCAGTGAGTCTGACCCTAACATTGACTGCATTCATGGCACCTGTTGATTGATGACTTCATATTTGTTCAGTTTTCAGGTAGCTCAGCCATTCTGTAGAGCCAGTTAAGGTTTTTTATCTCCTTTTCTACCACACCTGATTAGGCTTGTTGAGTGAGATAAATAAATCTAGTCTTCTGCAATGCCATGCTATTACCACTGCATAGGAAAGACAATCATCCATCACAGAAAATCCATGAAAGGCGATATTACAGGTTCTATTCTTAAACCACTTTGCAAGCTCTCTCTTATTGCAATGCACTGCATGCAGCAGCCTCCTATTCCTACAAAGGGGCAGCCAATCACAGAGAGGGAACAGAGAAGCTATAAAGCTCCACTGGTGACCAAAGCCCAGAAAGCAGCAGGATACAGCTTCTGAATAGTTCAAATGCTGAATCTAACAGGTAACTTTAGAAAGAAGCAACCACAGAGGTGCTGCAAAGATGAAAGAATATTTAAACTGTGTTTTCACTAAGTGGCATAAGTGGCCAGTCGACATCCTACTCAGATATGGCAAAAAAACCCCAAAGCAAACCTTTCTGAAAACACTACACTGAAGAGTGAGTATGGATGAATGCTTCTTTCGCAGTAGAGTGATCCCAGCCTGTGCTCTACTAAATGAGGCACAGTTGTTTCTTCTCTTTACAGCTCCTCAGCCAAAAATAGTGAAAACTCAAGTGCAGCACTGAAGAAACACTGAGAACTAAAGAAATAGTTTTACAACACTGGATTATATTCATAATTTAATTATGGAAATAATTTTACTATATAATTTAATATTGGAAAGTGATATGCAGAATGTAAGAAGGCCATCAGCACAGAGGGCCAATCAAAGAACAGGGTTTTTTTTTTAATCCAGTGACATGTACTCGTATGTCAGTGTTTACCATTTTCATTTAAAACAAAGAAACCCACACCCTCAAAAGAAAAGCTTTTAGCTCTTCTGATAGTGTTACTTGAAATGATATTATAAGGTGGGTTTTGATAAGTAATAAAAAACAAAAAATGAAACCAATTCTGAAAACAGGTAATTGAAACTATTAATCTCCGGAATTTCCATAACATGACTACATCAGTATAAACTCCTGATAATTTATGTATTATGATGCAGATAACTTGTTAAAAAAAATCAAGACTTGACATAGGAAACTTAATGTTATGATACTAAGCCATACCCTGGACAACAGTGAGGATCAACCTCTACCTTCATTAAACAGTGTACAGGAAATTCCGTCTTATTTAAAGCCTTTGAATTTGTATGTGGATTTTTTTAGTTCATTACTTGAATGCAAAGCCCATGTCAACTTCTTTTTAATGTATCAAATAGATTTTAAATTCTAAAGATGATAGGGATCATTACAACTTTTTTAATCAGACTTCTGTTTTATCCTCCAAATTCCAGAAAAACAAATTTTTTAACAGGTTTCATAACCTAAAAGTGGAACTGAGGCTTTGCCTGTACCTATCCTGCACTAGCTTAGCTGATATAGTCCAGAGCAGAGCTATCATTGGAACTGGGCAAGGAATTGGTAGCAGAGGATTTACTGAGTTAGCTGAAGCTTTTTTCCGGTTCAGTTTCCCTCAGACAACTGTCAAATCCAAGTTATCCTAAAATTTTAGTTCAGGTCATTTTAAAATCCTGTCAAGTTTTAGTTTCATTAAGTAATTAAGTAGTTTTTACTTGCAGTTTGATAAGAAAGAGGTAATGCATAGATTTTGGGAGATTGTGCCCAATGTTTTGGGTATTCACCCTTCCATTAAAGTTCTTGCTGGTCCATCATTATGTATGCTTTATTCCTCAGACTACACACTCTCCTTGACAGAACCTAAACTACGTAGTGAGCAAAGCATGTTTATCTTCATTTTATGGGTCTTAGAACTGTCACCAAGGTAAGATAAATGCTTCTTTCAAGTCCTGAAGAAAGTCTGCCTTTGAGCTAAGAAATTCATGTTTTTTAAGTTTCAGCATAGTGTGCTAGCCACAAAGAACTCTTTATTATCATTACTTAAGTGGTGATCTGCTCTTACAATTACTACTTCTTTGGTTTGCTAGAGAAAAGGCATGTTAAACAGCCCAAATATTTAAAAAACATTGGCATCTGTACATCTAGAACTCTTCATTTTGACCCAGTGAAAAAAACAAACCAAACCAAACCAAACCAACCAACAAACAAACCCCAAAACCTAAATCACAACAAAAGCATATGATTAGTAAGCCCTGATCAATGAATTTGTCCTGAGTAAATTTGGATTTCTCTTCCGAGTTGCTTTTCAGAGAGATTTGTGTAGCTGAACTGACGGAACTTTATGTGAGCTGGCAAGACCACTTTATAACATGGGATTTGAACTGGGGAATTTTAAGGCAAAAAATCCAAGTGTTTCTTAAAATTTGATCCAAGAAATACTCTGAAAAGGCATAAACTCAATTAGCTGTAGGCAAGAGTTTTCTTAGCCTCTAAGAGAGACAACTGGGAAAGTGCAAAGTACTTTCCCTTTATTTATTTATTTACTTGGGCTACACTTGCAAAATTTTTAAGCCACTTCAGACTCAGTTTTGAGGCTTGCAATGTTCATTCATGAAAAGACTGCAATGCAGGTGGAAATGGAACTTTTGACCACTTTTGGCAGAGAGAACATATATTGTTTTCATTGATTGCAGAGTATAGTCATTTCCTGCTGGTCAGAGTAGACTGTAGCAATGTGTCATAGTCAGTAGTTCAGAGCATGTGCTATAGTGTGCTTATGTCTTACAATAGTGCATAGCTTAAAATCTCAACACAGTTTTTTCAAGTAAATGAAAAGGCATTTAAACTTCTATTTAAATAGGCCTTTGTATTGTCTGAACTTCAAAATTAGGACTCAGTTCAAACACTTTAGAATTATATATCTGTGAACTGCAATTGAAAAATAAATGGCTATTTTAAAGCATACTATAAGATTTGCAGTTTGCAGTATTCCCTGCAAATGCTGCTCAATCCCTCAGAGGACAAAGAAGCAGCCCCAGATATGTCTTAGGCAGAGGAAAGGGGTCTACACCAAGTTTCCATCCAGCAATGCAGCAGGATTCAGCTTTGATCAGATTTTTAGCTTTACTTGACTAATGAAAATAATTCACTTACCCTTTCTGAGGTGTGACAGACACCCAAAAAAGCACCTAGCAATAACCAAGGACAAAATTACCCACAAAGAAATTAGAAACGGTATGAAATCTACTACTCTGCTACAGTTTATTGAGTCAAGGTTTTGCAGAGCTTCATTAGCTACCTCCCGTAAAATATTAGAAACAAACCATTCATTCTAGTTACAAAATCATACTGTACTGATATTTTAAATGCCTCATGAACCTACTGCTTTTCCTACTGAAACTTCTAGACTTTTACTTAGCTGCTATTTATAAAAAGACAAGAAGAAATGTCCCTTTTTTAGCAGTAATTTACTACTTTTAAGAACAGAGTTCGCCTCAAAAACTTCAAGGCTTTTTTCTTTTTTTTTTTTTCTGTGTTGACAAACAGAGAATATTTTGTTCTAGGCATCATTTTTTCTCTTCAATTGTAGCATTTCTCAAATATTCTAAGCTAACTCTTACCTCCTCAAAACTTCACTACCCTACTACCTCAATTGTGTTTTCTTGTTATCAAGGCAGATTGATTCTTTAAAGTCAGCTGAATTTCTCTAAATCCCTAACTGGCTAGTTTGTACCGTCAATAACTACATTTAATTATTTTTTTATAGAAAATGAGAGGTAGTCTGTAGCTGTAGACCAGAAATAGTAGAGATAGAAAAGACTTCCTAGACACAACTTGCATTTTTCTTGTTGTTTAAAGCATTTTTATTAACTTAGCTGTCCGAAAAGATTTATAATGTAGTCATTAATAGCAAGGATTTCTCTTCATTCAGGCAGTACTCAATACATTAAATAAAACAATTTAATATTTCTCCTTTAAAAAACACCAAACAAACCCAACCCATTTATCATGTGATGGACGTTTCTAACTTTTATAGCAAGGTTTTAGTCAACTGCTTCAGAAAGATTCATATCCTATTCACAGCAAAGTTATTACAGAAAAGTGAGGTTCTTACAGTCCTATGGAAACATGCTTCCTTATGTTTTCCTTTTCCCATCAATTCCTGAAAAAAACAGAGCTCAACAGCTCAACTTTTCCCTCAATTCCTGAGAAAAATAGAGCTCAACCAAATAAGCATCTACATATATATCCAAGATACGCTTATTTTCAGAAGATAATACTTCATTAAATAGCAGAGTTTCATTTTCACAGAGGCCGATACCAGACAAAACTCTGACTCGTTAGTGGTTCTTTCTGCACTTTTTCAAATTCCTTCTTTTTTTTTTTTAATCTGAAAAGTACACAAGAACTTCAAATGAACTCTGGCCTGATGCATTTAGATAAAAACAGTTTACTTCTGAAGTTTGAAAGGGAGGATACATGCAGTAATACATGTATGAGTATATGTATAAATGCATACATACATACATATATACACTACCGACAGAGCCTAAGGAAAATCACAACCGCAGTTAGTCTACAGCAACCTAAGCCTGCCACTGCCATTAATGCATCTCTACACTAAAAGCCAGCTACTTCCACATTTCGGGTCAGAGGCTGTTCTCGGTTCAGCATTTTTCTCCTTCTTTGTAGCTGGTGCAGTGCTGTACTTTTGACTTTCAGCCTGGGAACAATGCTGATAACACCGATGTTTTTAGTTGTTGCTTTGTAATGTTTACACTGATCAAGGACTTTCTGAGCCTCATGCTCTGCCAGAGAGGAGGGGGAGCCGGGAGGAAGCAGAGACAGGACACGTGACCCAAACTAACCAAAGAGGTATTCCATACCACAGCACGTCAAACCCACTACATAAACTGGGGGCAGTTACCCAGAAGGGTGAGATCACTGCAGGGGTGGGGCTGGGTATCGGTCGGCGGGTGGTGAGCAGTTGTATTCTCTTCCCTTGTTATTTCCCTTATCATTATTATTATTGGTGGTAGCAGCAGTGGTTTGTGTTACACCTTAGTTACTGGACTGTTCTTATCTCAACCCGTGGGAGTTACATTCTTTCCATTCTCCTCCCCATCCCTCTGGGGGAGGGAGGAGGAGGGGAGGAGAGGAGTGAGCGAGCGTCTGTGTGGTTCTGGGTTGCCGGCTGGACTTAAACCACGACAGGTGGAGGTCACAAGAGCAAGCTGCTAAAGTGCTCAGAAAGGTGGAAGACAGAAAAAACTAGCAGATAACAACTGATAGTTAAAAAAATAAAAATCTCAAGAAATTTCTTAAGGTATTTCTTGAGTAATTATCCAATTTTTCTTTTTTGATACTATCTGAAAGATTGAAGTAGTTATCTGGAAATTTACTAGGAGCTATAAAAAAAGCAAAGGACAGATCCAGGGAAGACGTGTGCTTTTATGAAAGGGCATAGACAAGATTATATGACATCTTGGAGGATAATAAGAATCGACTGTAATTTTTTAATCATATAAAGTTTTTTAAATATTTTTCTGTACAGTACAAGGCTCTTCCTTCCTTTTCCATTACAATGCGCTCTACCTAATGTCGTGCTTTACCAAGTACTATTTTTATGGGGTTCATATACATGTTGAACTTTCACATGTATGTTAGCTATTTCATATTCACTCTTGCCCTAAAAGAAAAGCAGGGTGTATGTGAGGCTTACTGTGAGGGGAAAGATCAGCATTTCCTTAAAATCTGCAAATATCGTACTTGAGGTATTAAAACTGTCATCTCTACAGTCTCTTTTTTGCAGTTATGTTTAAAATTCAACCTTACATTTCATATACAACAAAAACATTTCTACCTGATCACTGCAGAACCAAGAAGAAAAATGTTACCAAGAGTGCGTGAGGATACAGTACACGTAAATGATGTGAAAAGTCAGAAGTCTAAGGCTATACGTACATATTCTCTGGCCAAACAAAGCTATAACTTCTAACTGTTGCTGTGAAATGCAACAAATTTGGATAATGTCTGATATGACTGTTGAACATTACCATAAGAATACTGGTTTGCATGCATGTGATCAGAAGGTACAAGGCTGGACAAACTAGCTAAATAAGATTTACCACAAAGCTACACTTTATGTCTTCTTACTGTGCCTTCTTTTCCTATGTAACATGAACACTGCAATTTCATCTCCATGAAAACCTAGTGAATTACACCCACAGAGTTTGGTAAACTGAAAAGTTGGGCTAGTCATAAAGATAGAAAGGCTGTCTCTGAGATGTACAGAAATACATTTAGTTGGGAATGAATGGATGGCTCTGTCCACTGCCCTGCCTCTAAGAAAGGCACAACATGAAAGTTGAGGCCTGGAGAAGAAATGCATATATTGTTGCTTTTGCCCATCTTGCTTCTACTATTTCACTTACTCGAACATTTGTATTTCTTAGGAACTATTATAATATTTGTACCATTCTCCCCCTTTGTTCTACCTACAGCTCCTCTCACAGTCTCCACTGCCACAGTGAGTGTCCTGTGACACCACAACATACTCTCTGCATTTAACACATCTGCAGGAAAGACCATGTCTCATCCTTCCGCTCTCTCCTTCTCCTAACAAATATCACTGATTACATGGTGAACTACTTTGAATAGAATTGTGAAGATGGCTGTAATTAAAGAAATATCATTGCCCATCATTCCAGTAAATACAGATTATCTAATTACATGGCTGAGTAGCACAGAGTTAAAAAATGAAGTAAAAAAAAAAGGATGTGTATTTCTTTGTGTCTTCAGGAGCACGTGGGTTATTGGACATGAAAATGCTACAAAAAAAGTGCTTTTTGTCTCTCCCTGATAAGGTTTCAGAGCTCAAGTGGACAGCCCTGAGATTACTACACCACTGTGTAAACTGCTTACTTATAGACCCCCACACCATTTGTCAAGTGAAGAGGTTGTGCTACACAGGTATGTCTTCTCCAATGAACAATTATTTGATGTGGAACACATATGCAAGATATAAAATACTTGGGGGATTTGGGTTTTGGCATACGGAGAATGTACTGCTGACTTCCAACCACACCCAGCAATGCCCAGGAGTGAAATCAGGTACCAAGTGGCAAAGATACATACTGCAGTAGTAGGGACATCCATAAAGTCTTTTGTGTTTAACAGAAGCATTTACTGAACTCCGCAGAATGACATGATAGGAAAAGCCATGGATTCCTAGTGGCTGGTAGAAATCACAGAATTAAAAATATAATCTTGGGGGAGCTTGTGAAACATACCAAAGTATATAAAAAGAAGGGAGGATAAGCTTATCTTTTTATTCAATTGTGCTGGCTAACAAAAAAAAATGTGCTAAAAAAAATGTACTGGGAAATCAGTGCTGGTTATTATTTCATTTCCTTTAGAATTTATCTTATTCTGCTGCTCTTTGGAGACCTTCATGCCCAGAAAAAACTGCCTTCAAAAATCTCATTTTTATATATGAAAATAGACATATTTTAATTTCTAATGACAGGTGACTTTGGTGGTTGCAGTTTTTAGAACTTTTTTTCATGGATGTCTCTATTAAGAAGGCAGAGGGGCACAATTTTTTGTTCATTTTCATGCTATACCTCCTCCTGATCATTTTTAATTTACTTATAAAATGTGAATAGAAGAAAAAAAAACCCAAACAGATCAAAGAGATAAAACTAGCTGAAATGATGCTGGAGGAATTCAGGAGCAATTTTCTGCTTATTAGGAAAGATCTCCACAAAGATCAAATAGTAACACTGGAAATCAGAAGGGCAGCATGGTATATCAGTGTTGAACTTAGAGCTAAAGAGCTGGTTTTACCAAACTAACATAGCTCCAGCAGATGGGATCTAATCTCAACAAAACCAATCCACTTTTCAGTCTGCAAAATCCTTTTGAGGAGCCATATGCTGCTGCTTCTCTTGCAGGAGGTTATTTCCAGTGGCTGAAAGCAGCTGTCAGTCAGAGGTTTAAACTCTGTGTACCAGGCCGCATTCACATAGCTGCTCCTGCTACAGAATGAAGTTCATAACCTGGGCTCTCTTTATGACTAGGTAACTATAATTCATCCCTATATTAAAGGCAAAATTGCATACCCATTAGGATTATTACTACTATTACTATATGCTTATTGACCCTATTAGGCCATTTCCTTTGTGACTCACCATCAATACTCTCTTTTTCTGGGTATCAATGACAAGATTATTGCTACAACTAAGTGAAATTCAGTATGAATTAGCTATGATGGATAACTGTGGCTGGTTTAGTCTGTGTTGACTAAAAGTGGGACTCTTAATCAATGCAACTCTGGATTGAAGTGAAATGTGAAGAAATAATATCCCCACTGATAAGGCTGGGTAGTGCAAATCATAACGATGCTAACAGATGCCATTGGATATGTAGCAACTTGAGGATAATTCAGACCATATCCACCCCTTCTCATCCATGCTTTGCAGCTGTTTACAAAACACCTTTACATGTCATATGCATGGAAACTAGTGAGTGCTGCTGACTGAATAAAAGGTGATTTCACACTCAGCTCCTTGCCATGCCAGGACTAAATTCTGTATGATTGAGCGGAATATGACTGAAAGGACCAGAGGCTATGAAGAGTTATGTTTGGAGAAGAGCCCTGGGGAAGGGGTTGCATATCCTGTAATTATACCACAGCTGCAGCTCTACTTGCTAGATGCAGATGGTTAGCAGACAGCCAAAACTTCTTTCCTGCTTTATGCCTGTATCTGTCTCTCTCCTTCACTGCTTTTCTTCTTTTTTAGTCCTCATATAGGTAACTCTGTCAGGCTTTCCCAGGGGAAACTTCATCACAGCTGCCATGGAAGTCTATTTTCATACAGACCCCTCCTGAGTCATAGGAGCAGGTGGGCATTTCAGTTTTGCTCTAGGAGGTTTAAACTTTCTGAGTCTTTGAAAGCGGGCAGAAGCTCAAAATACCTCAACTGCAGTTCCAATCTGATTTTTGAATGTTTGTATTGTACAATGATTTCTTTTTTAAGATGGAAGCAATAGCAGCATTACCAATTTTCTGATGCTTGGATGTCCAAGTGTCCTGGGTTCAGCAGTAGCAGTCATTTTTCTCCTTCTTGGTGGCTGGTGCAGTGCTGTGTTTTTGATTTTTTGGTCTGGGAACAGCGGTGATAACACCGATGTTTGTAGCTACTGCTTTGAATGTTTAGACTGAGCAAGAACATTCTGAGCCCCATGCTCTGCCAGGGAGGAGGGGAAGCCCGGAGGAAGCAGAAGCAGGACACCTGACCCAAACTAGCCAAAGAGGTAT
>WYDI02033938.1:0-26161 GCA_009867235.2 Psittacus erithacus | reverse complement strand
GGGCAGTACTGTGTATGTTATAAGAAACAATCATCCTACTACACCCTGGTGCAAATTGCAGGGTGCTGAGAAAACTACCTTTTCCCAAGAGAAATGTAGCACTTCTGGTAGTGCTTCTTAGTAACCAGTGTGCTTCTAAACACTACTAGATGACAACTGGAACATCCTTAGGTCTTTCATTGCTGAGGATCATAACAATTAAATTTAACTGGGATTATATGTACTTCACCAGCTTCCCAACCAGTGCAGGCTCTGAGCTTACTTAACATGTCCCATGTGTTTTGCAAGACTCCATGCTCTGCTGACTTGTCCTAAGTCACAAAGCATTTGCTATCCATCAATAACCATAACCAACCTGTTTCCTTCATGACGTACAAGTGTTTATTTTTCCCCTCCACTCTCCAAAACAGGGCCACGCAATACACAGACAGCCCAGAGAGAAATAGTTCTGAATGCATGTGAGTGTTGATTACAAAGCACCAGAACAAGTATTAGCAATACTTTAAAGCCTATTTCATGGGCAACTCCCCCTCGCAATGACCTTGACTTTGAGCAGCGCAGCAGTTATAAATGGAACTGCCAGTCCCACAGGCAGAGGCACCCACTATGCACGAACTGCCTTTAGGGCTGTACAAGTCACCCTGGTGACCTGATTAGTTCCACACCCCACTCCGATTATGGGCTATGGGAAACTCCAGCTAGATACGTGCCTGCCAAGCTGTAGAACCCAATCTGGGGTTGATTTATACGGCTGCGTATAGCAGCTGTAATCTTGCAGGACTTCCTAGAAAGCGCTGCTTGTTTTAAGTAGGAAAGAAGAACAATCAGCTCTGCACCTCAAAGGATATCTTCTCTTTTAAGAAGATAAAAACCCCAACTAAAACCCAAACTGTTAAGTATCTTTGGTCAAAGTGGTGCTGTGGCTCCCCATTCCTGTTCTCGCTCTTCATCCACCCTGTGGCTTAACTCTTGCTAACTTTAAGCGCTTTAAGTCTTCCCCAACATCTCACGCACCCAAGCTCTGACCAAACATGTATTTCTCATTCCCTTTGCACCATACCCAACCTCCCATTCTCTCAGTCTACACTCAACTCTACTAATGGGCTAAGCTTGCCTGCAGAGGAATTGGGAATTACTCCATTGAGAGTTATTGCCTGAAAATCTGTTTTGATCAGACCAAGGTGACCTCAGCATCTTCCTTGCCTTGGTACCCAGCAAGAACTCCTCCACTTTCAGTATCAGCCATGCTATTCAGGTGTGAAGGATTAAACCCCAACATGCATGTAGAGCTTATAATTTCCAAGGCACTTTAAAATGAAGAGCTATCTAACTCGAATCCTCTGAAGCACATAATCGTTAACTCTAGGTTACAGGACAGGGAAGCAGAGAGCAATGAAAGGCCTCACCCAGTAAGGTCAGTAAGGGTTAGGGCCCCAGAACTCCTGGCTGGCAGCCGGGTGTGCAGCTTTGCACCACTTTCTGCCAGGGAATACTCACTGAGTTTCCATTGGTGTTAGAAACAAAGTAGGACTTTAATGAGATAAAAGTTGACCCCTCATCATGATTTCTAGCCATTTTAATCCCATTTTGAGCACTGCTACACTGTTTTTCACAGAAGGATCAGGATTACTCTTCAGGTTTTCCACATAATAATCTATTTTTGATCTAAGCTCTCACCACCTGCTGCATCAGCTCCCATAGGGGCATCCACAACCAAAAGAAAATAGACCAAAACAGAGAAAGACATTTCCCAGTCCCCCAAGGTAGAACACAGGGCTGGTGTTCAGAAGTGCATGCAAGATGAGTAATGTAATTGCAGCATAGCAGGGGAAGGGACAGGAGGCAGCAAACATTTTGCCATAGTCACAGGGGGAACATACATGACATTTTGGAATGAAGATTCAGTAAGTTTATCTGCCTTTACACTCCAAGTGCTCTGAGATAGCACATAGCATTGTCTTCCAAATAAAGCACTAGCCCTGAAGTTACATTTATTCTACTTGACTCTAATGCAGAATTAAGAGTTCAAATTCCTGCTTCTCCAAACCCAGAGCAGAGAAAGAATCTCAGCTGGGAAGGACTTCATCTGACCCACAAAACACCTTTCAAAATGTTCTAATTCATAACTTCAATCTATTTTTTTAAACCTGAAGTCAATACAAGATTATCCACCTCTGCCCTTTGTGCCATTTGTGTCCCACAACCTGCCCTTTTCTTAATCCTTCCCTCCATCAACATATTATTAACCCAAAGGTTAATGCCATGGACTTCTGCTGTTCCAGGGACTGGACTTAGAGGGAATGTTCCATTTCGTACTTTCTTCCTAAATTTTAATCCTGTCAACTCTTAAGCTAAGAACACTAAAACCACATTTCCTCAACATATTTAAAAGCCTTGTTAGGAATTCATCCTTCCATGGTTTCAGTAGCTCCTAAGCCTCCTGCATGTGGGGTTCCTCTGTGTAATTTAAGTGTGCTGATCATCTACTCATTTCACAAAGCATTTCAGTCATGTAAGATTAAACCATGAAGACAGATGCATCTTTGCTGTGATGTTTCTAAACAATGGATACCTTATTTAAATGTCATGGGCAAAATACCAAGAAATAGAAGAAAGCTATTCATAGCATTCTGCAACATGAAAGTCATGCATTTCAAAAAGGCAAACTGTTGCCTGTGGACAAGTTTGCAGGCTCATGATTATCTGCTGCTCCAGGACTGTTAAATCTCTCTCATTCCAGCTCCTGCATTTACAACAGGCCAGCTATTTCACTGTCTTGTGTCTCTTTGCCACCTCTTCCATCTCAAAAAGGGATAGTGAAACAAAAGAGGTAGCAACAAGAAATTATGGGCTGACTCACAGCCTCCCTGCCAACGGAAGACCGATTCTTCCGTTGTTCTGGAATTCTGTTCCCGTTTGCTAAGACATTTAATAAATTTTGCCATCTGAACACAACTCCCAAGCCTCAGATAGAAAAGCAATCGCTGTGATACCTTGAGAGAAAGGTTAGTATAAATCAAGTGTCCTGTAAGCATCTAGCAGAATGGCTAAGTAAAGAGAACACTATTAACAGCCTGTGCTTGTATAGCAAATAGAGTTCCTAAACCTCCCAATATAATTTTACTGCGCTCTATCACATGTGGTTTAACTGAAATAGGTCCTTATCAATTTTGGTTTTCATCTTATCCTTTGGGTGTTGTTTCAGTAGATCCTGGACTCAGCATGACTGCACTTAGGCCTTGCCAAGTCTTGCTGAGGATCCACAGCAGCATTAACAACATACAGCAACATATCAGTAATGCAGGCATGTACTCAGAGGTGCTCAGTCTTGATTGTGTAAGGTCCTATTACTATTTTTAGCCAACTTTGAGCTTCTCATGCAAAACAAACCTGGGTCACAGGTGTACCTTACTCCCATCTGGTTTATGACACCTAGTGTAGAAGATAAAATACAGATGCTTAGATCTGAAGTGACACTTCAGATGCCCTGTGACACTTCAGATGCCCTTTTGGTATATTTAAGATACCTTCACTGAGCTGAAAGATTTGACAGTACCTGTGCGAGACCTGTCCTTCGCTCAAGAGGCAGAGAGCAACTGGGATGCCTGAAGACATCTAGAATGGTACTAGACATTGAACAGTCAGACTTTCACAACAGATTTACAAGCTGGTGTTACAAGGCAGGTAATAGCAGCTCGTGGGCCACTTTCAAAATTACTCTAGTACCTAAAGTACCACTCTGGTGATTTCGAGCCACAGAACAAACAACTTAATGCATTAAGATGTGACTTCATGACACTGTTGAGCTGAACTTAGTCGCAGCCAAACCAGAAAAGACGGTATTAACTTGGAGCCATCGCACTCTGTTGACTCCCTACAATAAAGAACTACACATTCCAGGGAGCCCAGCCATAGTTTCTGTCATTTGTCAACTCGAAATTTAAGAACCTAATTGACCTGGTGCTTAAAATCCATTTTCCAGAAGTGCCTAAGCCACTAAGAGCTCCAAGCTTAACTGAGAGCCCAGGGGACCCAGCAGATCACTTTCCTCCTGCTCCAGCACTGATCCCAAGACTGATACTGAGACTGATTAAGAGTGAACTAGGAATGTCCTCTGGGAAATGAGGACTAGACAGCACAGAAGAAGGATTAGTGTACATTTGACTCTTTAAATTACTTCTTCATTTAAAATTTCAGAGGCTTGCACACATTTGCTTCATTGGTTTTCCCTGTTTTTTTTCCTTCGTTTAAGCAAAGGAAACAGCTAAAATACAACTTCCTTGCTAACCAGAGATCTGATACCCCAATTAACAGGAAACACACTAACACATTTCATGATGGCGTGAGAAAAAACAAACATAACTGCTGAAAAGGAGTGCAGGTATAACAGCAACCCTACCCATGCTGCTGTGCTCTCACATAGGTACCTACAGAGGCAATAACCAGTGTGGCAGAACACAGAGGCTAATATTCTGATCCTTAAACCTCTGGGCACACCAACAGTAAGACAACTTGACAACGCATACTCAATGGATGCATATAACTAAATCAGCTCACGAAGAAGACCTGAATCAGTTCTAAGTTCCAAGTTCCAGTTCTAAGTTACAAGTGCTTCTTGGGGGTCAGAATGAGAGAGCTTAAGCTGTTCGGAACCTCATATTTTGGGAGTGAGATGACCAAAACCTCTGGTCCACTATCAGCTTAGGTAAAAGACAGGGTAAAGAATGACACTATTATACTGTGACAAACTATTCCAGCTTGATCTGCTTGATATACCAAGGGAACGAGCCAAACAGGTTAGCTGTTGGCATTTTTCTGTGACCAGTGTTGGATACTCCTTTGGATAATCCTCAATAACATCTTTTAGGGTTGTTCTGCAGAAAGATGATGCTCTTTGCTACCTTGACTTTATGCAACAGTGAACAAAGTGAACCTAGGCTTGGCCAGCCATGGTTGTCCTGAGTTAGTGAGTATGCAAAGTATTAGTCAGAGCCAACACCTTTGTAGGCTGGTAATTCTTTGGAAAGGTTCATCTTCGACTACACCTAGCTTTAAAACAAGACAAGGAGAAGGCTGCAGAATAAAGCTGTCCAGTACTCTTAGAATCCACAAGAGGCCCTATTTATATTGTCTCCTTCAGTAAGTTGTAATGTGGTTTTACAGGAGAAAGTACTCAGGGAATCTGCTGCACAATTAAGGAATTTCTTAAAGATAACAAGTATTTTATTTTTAGCTTATTGGACTCACCCTGATCAGTAACTTTCAAGCGTTAAAATGCAAACAGAAGAGGATCAGCTCTTAGCATCTGGTGGTTGCAAGCTCTTAGCACAGCTACAACAGCAAGAACGGAAGCTCAAGTTCACACTGTCACAGCTCAGTGCTATTACAGTGGAAACAAGGATGCATTCAGAAGGTAAATGAGACCAGATCTGATCAAAACCCTGTTCACAAAGTCTCATTGTGAATTTCAGCTGACTTACGTTCCTCTTTATGGGCCTGTTCACATACAATTCCTCTCTGAATAACAGCAGGAGTAGTTAAAAATCTTTCTACTCTGACAGACGTGCCTATGTCCACACAAAAGAGTTCTGAGCATTTCTTAAGCTATTTATTTGGGTTTTCTGAAGGTTTGTTAAGTCTTAAATGAAAACCCAAGCTTGGATATGCCTGTCTTGAATATAACGGTTTCGTACCCAGCACAAAGACACCGGAGGCTCTACTGTAAGATGGAACTTTTGCTCAGAAGTCTAAGGACCAGAGATATGTTTGTGAAGTACAATGGCAAAGCTAAAAAGAGGCAAGATTTGTTCTATGCATAAGTGCATTTGCTTTCACAGATACAAATTCCACCTTCCAACCTGCTCAAGAGTCAAGAAGCATCCAAGAGGCTTCACTGGGCTCCAAGAGCATCATGAGGGCATCGCTGGGTTGTGAGCTATGCAAACCCCCACAGAATAACCAAACAATGCACATCACGACCGCCAACACAGGCATAGGTTATGAGCGTCACTGCAAGCTACCCCTGCTTTGGATTCCTGGAGTACCCAGCAACCTGGCATAACAAACACTGAGACATCCAAAGCAAATGGTCTAGCAAATGTTCAGGGAAACTCTATACCCTACTTACTGGAATGTCCCCCTGGTCAACTCAAGCCTACTTTTTTGGGAACTGTTAATACCAGTAGGACTGCCAAAAACTTAAAGTCACCTGCAAGCTATACCGCTGTGTACCCCCACAAAAGGGATGACTAAAGGTTTCAGTATGTAGCATCATCCCAAAATTAATCTGGTAGAAGTTACAAAAATCCAGAATTTTCCTACTTGCTGCTCCTTTTTAGGCAATTTGACAATTTCCACAACCAACACAGCTCATAATTAGAAAAAATATGATTTTTATATTCCTTAAGAGGGCCTCAACTCTGTGTATTTGTGACATGAGCACACCAAAATTACAGGGATTTCTGTGTGCTGTGACACTTCCTGATTTTGTTTGTCCTGGAACATTTCCTGCTTGAGCACCTGTCAAAATGAGCCGAGATCAGGTATAATCATCTCTTACCCACAGCAAAGTGAGTTTTAAGCCAACTCTTAAATAAAAAAAATATCCATAACTATGCATCTTTCAGTGAATGAAGATGAAACCTCTGGTGCTTCACTGAAATAAGGGATTTGTAGTTTGATCTGGTATGCTGTCCAGAAGCTGGTGAGCAACTGTTCCAGGGGCATCCTTGAAGTTTACTAACACTTTCCTCAGGAAGGGGCTGCTCAGAAATGGCAGTGGATTTATCCTCAGGTAAAGGTAGAAAGCTGATTTCAACTTGTATGGCTGTACTAGGGCTATTCTCAAGTTAAACGACTCCTAGCTGGAGCAAGAATCCCAGGATTTTCCTGATTCTAGCTTGCAGACAAGTAGACAATTCTTTTCAGCTCAGAAAACCGCTTCCCAGCTAATCTATGCCATAAGCTCATCACTCAGCCATTACTGAGTTAACAGTGGTGACAAGACAGCTGAACTTCCATTGCTGGAAAATGCAGTTTTGCCAGATACAAGTGTTGAGTGTTTCAAGAAATACAGGAAATTAAAAAGCAAACCAAAAACCCAACCCTAAATCTAACTATATAAATTCAGTTAATAACAGTCAGAGTAGTGAGTAGATACATTCCTCCATGTACAGTGCCTATACAATGGCTGTCCCAACTGAACCTTAACAGCTGATCTGTGGCTGGAAGTTGCTGAAGTTACCTAAAACCTCTTGGTCCAAGAATCCAGTAGGAAAGAAGAGTGAGAACAACTCTGTTCCTTCCAGACGAGGTGCTATGGATCACGCTTCTAAGCTCCCAAATCTACCTGACATCCCCCATCTATAAGCACAAAAGGCTAACTAAATAGTAATTTTAAGTGGGGGAAATGCTCAACATCAGCATTTGCACAATTAGGATGCTCATTTAATCAACCTGTTTAACTATTTATGAGGCCATGCTATGAATTCAGTCTGGGAACTAATCTGGCCAATATCTGCATGGGGTTTTTTTTTTCCTCCCTTTCGCTTTCGTTGTTCAAGGCAGATAGATCCTGATCTAATTTACTGTCCTTCCCATAAACACTTTAGCTTCTCCCACTGAGGAAGCAGCAAGCCACTCCAGAGGAACGGAGCAGCAGAAAATGCCTTTACACAGCACTGCTGTTCAGTGCTTTGTGTTAGGAAACCATGACCTGAACGCTCCAGTTCAGGAATGCTGCCCCACAGTCGGCCAAAAGGCCAGGGTTGACTGAGCCAAAATAACTTCTTCCCTCATGAATTCTCAAACTCTGCTAAATCCAGAAAGAGTGGGGGGAAAAGGATCAAAACTGGAAACATGAAAGGACAATCCTCCTCCTCCTCCCCTAAAACAGAGGACAGAACTTAAAAGCTAGAGGCTTTTCTTTCTAAATACAACGTTTAATAACCAGTATGCATTGCATTGGTATTACAAGTGCCTTTTGTTTACTAAAATGTGATGACTACATAATAAACCCAGTTTTATTGTCCTTTCCAGCCTGCTTCAGTGAGGGGGTGGGGAAAGGACTGCAATTTAGTTTCCGCAGCTCATTCAGAGCTTTAGCTCTGCCTAGTACAGTGATAAGGGAGACAGCCAGGACTGTCCTCAACAGCCGATACTTGGAACCGGGCTCAAGTCATTATGACTATCAACACAGGGTGAGATGCATCAAGAAAAGAAATGAGACAGAAGGGGAGAGGAAGAAATCTCATAACATAATGAGATGTTTATCTATAAAAAGTTGCCCACTTCAAAGCAGGAAGAGCTTTAACTCCTTCGTAAAAAGAAGGGCTTTTAATTAAAAGATCAGTCAAAGATTTTCCACAGTCAAGCAGCCTCAAAGAAACTATGTGTGGAGGAGGCTGAGAGTAATTTCTAACATGATTAGTCCATTCTTCAGACTAAACAGGGCTTTATGAAAGTGGCATTTCTCAAGATCTAGGAGATAGGGGTTGTAGAAACACCCTCAGTGTCTTGGAGCACAGTCTCTTCCCTTCTGACACCTTCACCCTCATCCTCACCAGCTTTTGCTTGGGAAAAATCTGGAGAAATGCTATCAGAGCTTTGTGCCTCTCATCTTGGCAAGAGGGCTTGTAAGCCTAGGACTGATGAATAGTCAAATGGATCATCAGTTTCTACCTTGCTCTTCACAGCATTTCAAGAGTATTATCTCTGTGTGTTCATATAGTCCTATTAAATCAGATGCGTATTAAGATGCTTTTGCACAAACCTATATAAAGGAAATCATGAAGGTAAAAGGCAAAATTTCCTTTTACCTGTAAAAGGCAAAGAGGTTAAAATTAAAGGTCTGTAAGAAAACCATATGGCCTTACAGGTTTTTCTGCTGGATTCAAGAATCCTACTGCCATGTCCAGAGGCAGAAGTTGTGTAGAAGAGAAGCATCCTCAAAGATTAAGAGTTTGCTCAATAACCCTTTTGTCCTTTGTTTGAAGTAGCCTTTATATTTTGAGACTATATCCTAGTTTAGAAATGGAACAGATCATTGGAATTAATAAAACCATAACTAACCAGCATTCATCAAGTGATCCTGAATACTGGTCACCAGTCCATGGCAAGGAAATGCAAAAGAAAGGTTAAGGATAAACTACAATTCAGCAGGGGAAGGAAGAACAGACAACCAACATAACTATATGATCTAACCGCACCCTCTCCCTAAAGTCCCTTTCCATACATTAATAAATATGACTTCACTGAAGTTACTGGTAAAATTCCTACTTTCTTCAATAGCGTCATACTTCTACTCATGATATTTAGCAGTTCACACCAAAGTATCCATCAGGACAAGAATATGGGAAGAATATAATGCTGCTCACAAGACAGGGCCATATTTACTTAGTCCCTAGTGTTTTCTATAAGCAACTGAACACGTTCCAGACAAGATACAAAGCTTACATGATTCTTCCATCTTGGTAACAAATGGAAGGATGTATGTCTTTGTTTCGGCCAACACACCCCCTGTGCGTGCTCAGAACTGGACTCTGCAAACTCAAGTTAGCCTTACATTTTCCCAAGGATATATTTTTCCATTCATCAAAATCAAATCTGCCTTTAAGAACTTCACATTTAAATTTTACTGTTGATAAAAACACAGAGTTTGTTAGTTGTGTGCTACACAGGCTGATTAAAAGGGCAGAAAACTGAAGCTCTGACATAATGCTACAGCCTGAGAACTGACTGATGAGCACAGATCACAGAAGGACAGAGCACTCTGTCTCTAAACATGAAATCCAGATCTATTGATGCTTCATTGCTGCTCCATGAAATATAATGGATGGAACATTTCAGGGAATATGTGAATGCACCTACTTCAGATTATGGGAAGAAAAAAGTTGATGCATGGAAAAATCTATCAGTGCCTACCATCAACAGTGTTCATCAGTTTTATATCATACTCAAATTGCTTGGAGATACAGCATCGGAAAGGATCAAAAAGATAATGAAAGCATCAAAGATTTGTCAACCTGCTAGTGGCAGTCTGCACATCACAAAAAAAATCACATTAGATCCTCTTCAAGCAATACAGTCCCAAAATAACCAAGACATCTACTTTGCTTCAGTTCTACAATTTCATGTTGTTCTGAAAGCTACAATCCCAATGGAAATCAGATTTTCTGAAAAGTAAATTAATAAAATAGAGGAGGAACTGAAAAGAGAAAAAAATAAAAGAAGTTACTCTGCTGAATGGTAGAAGCAGCTCCAAAAGACAGGACTGCTTCTGAATAAACTCCTGAATACCTCCAGGGCTCCGGGAGGTTTCAGTGAGAAGACCAAGGTGCAATACTTGATCAAATTTCTTTGGCTGGCTTTATAACTGTCAAGATCTCAAAGAGCCAAATACAAAAGAAGTAAGCTTTACTTTTCCTCCAAGGCCAGCACTATGCCCTCCTCCTTTCGCCCTTTCCCCTCCTTTGAGTCATTTAATGCTGTGTCAGAACCAACAATCACAACTATCCACTGGCTGTTTCCTTATCACAGGACCAGCACTAGGGCAAAAGCAGAGCACTAAAGACAGGACAAGCTTTTGCTGAGCAGCCCATTCAGTAAGATTCCCAGCAGAAGATCCCTGCCTTCATCCAAGACTGGCTTTGATTTTCATCAGCAAAACACTGTAACACTAAACAAAATGCATAAACCACATCCTGCTGCGTGCCATGCCCTAAAAGTTCTTCTTGTAAAAGCTTTGGTCCTGCCCACAGGGAAAGTACTCCCACCCAGCACATCCAGCCAACGCTAAAAACTGTTGTCAAGACCCCTGCCTTAGCACAGAACTTACTGATGATCTCTTCCATTATTTGAGCATTCATTGGCCTCCCATTTTGCAATCAGGGGACCTCAGATTATCACTTAACTCTGCCTCAAACAGATAATTTTGGAGGCAGCAAGTTAGTCATTCTCATGACTAAATTCCTTTAAGAAGCCATTCCAAACTATGACACAGTCTCTTGGCTGTACTCATTCCACTGGCCTGCAGAGCAGAAGAGACTATAGCCATTTGACATCTGTTTGTGGGTATTTCTGAAATGATTTAATAATGTCAGGCCAGTCAAGTCACATCACAACACTAATCAACTGAACTGGCCCTAACTGGCCTTGGAAGAGAAGCCTCCAAGTAAAAATTGCCCTCCAGGGGACAATAAACTTCTTCAATACCAGTTTAATCAGCAGTGTGTTACTGCTCTGAAGAATAACAGCATTTGTAAAACCCCCCTGCAAGAACGGCTTGTGGGAGGAAGAGGTGACTAAGGAATTAAACTATCCACTGGAGAGCAAATTGTGGTTTGTTGGCTCCACTGGGAACAAAAGGCCTATGGCTTGCTGCCTGAGCTTGAGGAGGACATGACTTGCTGCGGGTATTTCCATGAAAGCTGTTACGTGATTCATTAGCTTTGCTCTCTTCTCCCTCCCTTCCCCCCACACCATCATTAAAGTCATCTGTTCTCTTGAGCTTTGGCTTGGCAGAAATGGTGTGCTGACATACAACAGAGTGAAAATGAATAGCTCCCATGTTTAGGAGGAGAAAGGAATAGAAGCAGATGAGAGGACTAAAGAGTACCCAGAAAAGATCTGGCTACACATCCCAAGAAAAACAGGACTCACAAGAAATAATGTATTACTATAATACCCTTTAATCTTTAAAGTGTCATTTTACAAGCTATATATACTACACTGAAGAATCCCTTCCTCAAACATGAAATGAAGCCACCACTAGGCCAGGACAAAACAGACATAACCAAACAGAGCAATACAGGCTTAGTGTATGCACTGACAGTTGATGTTCTCATCCAAGCCATGTAAGCATGTTTTACAAATAAGAACAGTCCCAAAAAGAGTCTAACCCTTGGATAACCCCATCACCACCTTGTTCCAAGTAGAGAAGTTAACATTTCCCATTCAACTGCTGCTTTCAAGAAAGATTTTGTATGTTTTGTATCTTCCCAAAGATACTGATCATCACATCACCTGCAGATGTTTTGAGGATAAACAAAACCCCACCATCACCCTGTCAACCAGAGTCAAGGAATCTCAGCACTCCTGTTTGGAAACACAGGCTGCCTCACTGTTTCCAAGGCAAACTAATGTTTGAAAGGCTTTCTCTGAATAAATACAGTGCACTGGATAACATCAGTGCACCCAACTCCCACGAAATGTTCCAACTATTCCACAGGTGCTCTGGCCTGTGTTTGTATATATTAATGGTTCTTTTAGCTTGGGGTAGCCAGTTTCAAAAGCAGAAAACTAACTGTACTGACAAACTGCAGCAATATTCTTTGTTGTTTGACATCTTTTTCTGTACTACTTTATATGTGTTTTCATTCTGAAACCTCCATGTGCTTTAGAAATATGAATATCCAGAATACTTGGGTATAGCAGGAAAAGTGACCACTTGCCACCAGCAGTTTTGGCAAACATGATGCAAACTTGAACCACACACCACAAAGTTCTCAGAAATTACTGTAAAAGTGGTTTAGAACAAGTTTTAAATTGGGGAAAGCCTATAGCATTATAACATTATTGCAAGCAGACCCCTCAAATCCTTTCTGGACACTCTTAGGAACATGTGGATTAACTTAGAGATAATATTGGGCTATTACAGTTTTGTCAATCTTGTGTTCAAAAGATACCCATTAGACACCAGCAGTGGATTACTTTGTAAGAAGGATGCAGTGTGGGATATCTTCCCTTTGTCTTCCACCTCTCCATAATCCCTTCCTCAGCTATTACATTTCTTTCCCATTTCCCTGCATTAACATGCTCACTTCAAACTGCTGAGCTTGGGGACAATGACTGCCCTCCTGCTCCTTGACAACACTGATCAGCCCATCCAGAACTTGGGGTTAGCACAGCTGTATCTTTATATTCTGATCTTGATGGTTAGCTGAGGAGTCAGCATCACTCACATGGGCACTATCAGACTCTGGAAGTGATGCTACTGGGACCTGTATGTTATTTCAGTTTGAAAGTAAAATATATCTTTGTCACAAAGCTGCAGCCTTGCTCACCAAAAGCTATGCATCCCCATGTCCTGGTATTCCTACGTACACTTAACAAGAAAAGCTGTTACAGTACATCATACTCTCATAAGTATATGAAAAGAAGTATTTTACTCTAGGCTATTGCCTGTATCATAACAGAGATTTTAAGACGAGATTTTTAAAGACTTGAGTGTCCAGTGGTACTAACAGGAAGAATGAGGGTTTTAAAAACCTGTCCCCAGTACCCCAAGATGGTAAGTTGGGGTGAATGACTAAAAGATCTACCATACAGTGTCCACAAAGTTCCCTGAAAAGAAAACCAAACAAGATGACCCTGAGGATCATGCTCAGGGAAACAGGTCTAGACTTGACTGTGTGCAGTTAAAGCTGGCTCATGAGCGAGATCAATAAAGAGGCCGATTCCTGAGGTTTATTTTGGTTATTCCAAAAGGATTGAACTTAGAATGCCACAGTTATTCAAGATATAGGTATTCTTGAAGGAGAGCTGAATTAAGTTCATTCAAGGAGAAACAAAGCCCAACACCAGAAACTTCCACGTACTGCATTCTAATGTGAAAAACACAGTTTTGCATCCTAGTTGCCAGAAATCAACACAAACTCTGCTTCAGCTGTCTTTACATTATCCTCTGACTTTCAAAGCCAAAGCTCTCACACACAAGGAATACGTGGTCAGAATTTCTGCTGTCAGCAGGAATGTTCCTGAAACTTTTTTCATGATAAAGTTTTGAGCATGTAGCTTGACACAGAATGCATTTTTCAAGCATATTCATACCTTATGAACAGTGAAGACATTAAAACAAAGCTTAGCACAGTCTACGCTTAAAAACCAGGAATAGTTTTACAACTGCTTAGGTGCAACAGAAGCATCAATCTTTCCCCTTCAATAAAAAAATTAAATAAATCACAGGACAGGAGAAAACAAAGGATGAAAGAGATTTTCAAAGCCCACAGGGGATCTGTGCGCTCATTTATCATCGATGTTAACAGTAGAAAGCTGCTCAAGTCCCACCACGGGCCCTGCAAAATCAAAGTCAGTTTTCTCACACTCTGATCAGAAGCTCACAGTGTACCTCTCTCTGCCATTAAACACCTCTCCCTTAGTTAGTTATCAGTACCATCCCTCTGCAAATGACAGTAATATGTTTAGCTCCAGCATAACTTCTATAGCTGGCACTGGCCAGTGCAATACAGATTTCAGGGGCTGGGGATGTAGGCAGCCATACTTTCCAGCCTGAAGTTTAACTTTCCCTTAGGGCAGCATTTCTTCTGGTGACTGGATACTGGCAGCTTTTGTGTTCTTCATTAGCCTGCTGATTAACATAGTGCTAGAGAGTTCTCCACTACACCTAACTGCTGTTCCAGCACTCACTGCTGGATCTATTGTGTGAGAGCCTGGAGCAGCAATGCAGCGTAGTCTGCCTCTTGCTTTGCCTGGCAATACTGGAGACCAGGTGTGTATGTATTTGCTTTTAGAACAATAGCTACACATCTAACCCAAAGTTCTAAAGAAGCCCTGATGAAGCAATTGCAACTTTAATGGAATTTTGTGAATGAAATTCCCATGGTAACAGTAAAGAAGAGAGTGCCAGGAAATACAACCGATTCCAGTGTTCTTGTACATTCAAAGCTCAAACAGAAACTAAGAAATATATAGCAGAAAACAGCGAGCTGACTGGTTTTTTTTTCCCCATTCAGCATTTGACAAACAAGCAGAATCAATCAAAAGGCAACCAAACAGTACTCCAGCATCAGGAACACATTAGCAGCCTTCCTAGGTTCAACACAGACCTTTAGCACAAGGGGAATTAGATATACCTGATACTGGCTCTTAGCTTTCTATAAAATCTGCTACTGATTAACATGCAAAGCACTACACTTCTGAAAGGACAATGGTGGGAAGACCTTCCACACAGGCATCATTTTAAATGCCAAGGCCTGGAAAATTTCAGGCCTCAGGCCACGAACAATAGTGAAGGCTAATACAGCCAAGCTAGAGATCCTCACAAGTTGCATGTACATCACTAGATAAGCTTTGTAACTTTCTAGCTGCATCATGGAGACCACATAAAATAATATCTGTCAGGCAGTAAGGGCCCTTCCTTGTAGGCATTCTGATCACACCAGCAAAGGATTTCTGCCAGAATAGCTTCCCTAAGGACAGGGCTGTGATCTCAGGTGTGGAGCAGTAACAAACAGCATTTACAAGGCACAAGATAAAGAGCAGTAACGTCTTTAGCAGGCTCCAAGCCAACAGCATTAGCTATGACAACAGCCTCCGTTCCCGCTCAGCGGGACGCCGCGGTTAAACCCCCGGGACCGTACAGACCTTGGTCGTGCTCCTCCACTCGCCCAGGTTGGTTGCCCATCGTCGGTCTCTCCCCCCGAGCTCCTCTCTAGGACCCGGGCGCCCCGCTCATGCTCCGTGTGTGTGCCGGAGCCGGACCTGCCTCTGCCTGCTCCTGCCGTCTACGCCTCACTCAACTTGGAAAGGGAGAAAGAAGTCAGCTCCTTCCTAGTTCCTGGCACAGGGCACAGAGCCTGCTGCTCATGCTGGAGCAGCTGGGGCTCTCCCTCCTACCTCATTACAATACCATGCACCGAAGGCCGGCCTGTGCAGTTCATTAGCCGCCTGGCTGCTGGAATAAAGGGAGGGGGAGAAAGAGGCAGGGACCGGGCGGGCTGGCGAAGGGAGGAGGAGGAGGAGGAGGGACTCGTGGCGGGGGAAGCCACCCAGGGGCCGCAGGCGAGAACTGCAGCCGGGCTCAAGGCGGGCGCTGACTCTACCGAGAGCCGGGCTCCAGCGCAGACAAGAGCCGAGCGTGGAGACGTGAGCGCGGTGCTCCGAAACAGCCCCGGCTGCAGAGGGGTTAATGGCCAGGGAGCGGCTTCTGGGCCATGCACTAGGAAATGCCAAAACGAAATGCCGAAATGCCGCTGGGAGTGGAGCAGGGCAGAAAGTTGGACCCCCAGTGAAGACAAGAGCAGCCAAATCCCTCCAAAGCAAAGACAAAACTTGTTTTGCCCCAGATCTGGAGATTGTTTAAATACACCAGAAACAGAATTTCACTGCTATTTCATAGAATCATGGAATGGTTTGGGTTGGAAAAGACCTTAAAGGTGACTGAGTTCCAGCTCTGTGCCATGGGCAAGGACATCTTCCACTAGGCCAGTATAACAGGGAGAGTTAGTTGTCAACCTTCAGTTTTTCATTGTTCTTGCTCTGATACTTTATGGATGTAGCTAAAAGTTTTCATACAGCTGTCTACATTGGGATGACATTGAAGAGCTCCCGCCTACCCCATCTTATGACACACCAAGTATAGAATGCTTTCTTTAAAGAATAAGCCACTTAAGATCTATAAAGAAAAGGATTGTTGGTAGTACATTATTTTTCTGAATGATCTTTTCATCTCTTATGATGATCTTATGACCTCTTAAGTCTTGTATCTTATTAGATGAGTACTCAGCTTGCCCTTCTCCAAGGTACAGACACAAATGTCCTCCAAATGCTGTTGAAACGTATGTCCAAGATATCTTCTACTATAGACTAAAGAATGAGTTCTGCTATTCTTCAGCAGGATTCACCAGAGGGATCGCATTAGCCAGGATAATTTCTTGGGTTGATAAATCCTGACACTGAGCTTTTATTATTTTTAACACCTGCTTTCTATTTCCATAGCACAAAAGGGAGCAGTTTAACAGGGACCCAGTACAGTACAGTTGCAAGCCTGGGATAATTATAAAACATAATCACTGAGTCAGAGCAAACACACCTGAAATCTGAGCACTTCCTGACTGGAAGAACCAATCTGTTACTCTTGACAGTAGCATGGAAAATAAATCAGAACATTCTAACACCATAATAGGGAGAAGGATGTCAGGCAAAACACTTCTATCCAAGTCCACTGTGAAAGGTAGGATATGAATTTTAAAATCAAGCTATAGCCTGAGCAGAAGTCATGGATAAGAGATTACCTTTATGGAGCCTGCAGCTCAAACTGAGTAAAAAGGAAAAGGAATAATGGCAAGCATGACTTCTAGTGTGATGACTAGGTAATAAATTATGACACATAGCTCAATCTTTGGGAACTATTTGTTACCTGAACATTTTACATTATTCTCCCTTCTCCTTGGTAATGAAGGTATAAAAATGAATGAACAATTTCATCTCTATAAAGCAGATTAGCTGGTTTCTTCCTAGGCATGAAGCTTGACTCATCCCTTTGCACTACTCACTTGTGGGACTGCCAGTAAAACCCCATAAACATCACTTTTCTATATACTGAGAATAGGAATGAGTTACTCAAGGTGTCACAAATATAATTCTTTCAACTCAGTAGCTGAATGACAGGACTTTCTTGCCAGGCATAACCTTTCCTGCATGCTACTCTCACAGCAAATTAATTAGCATAACTTCTGTTCAAATTATAATCCATGTTCAGAAGAAAAGGTGTGAAGATGCCACAAAATGATCTCAAATTCACAGAGATCAGACAGCTGGCAGCTCTTCAGAAGGCTAAGGTCTAAGAAGTTACAGATGCTGAGGAGCACTACCAGAGTCTGGACTGTCTGTCCAAGTCTATACTCAACTGAATGGGCCCTAAGGGTGGGCGCTGACTATCAATACCAGTGTTCACACTATCGTGTTCTCCTTCTTCCATTAATGCTAAAGAGTTTATGAGTGCTAAGTACATAGGCAGCAGGAAAAGGAATCTACAGAGATGCGTATATCACGCACAGTACTGGGCCCCCAAGGATTAGGAATGTAACATCTACATTGAAACCCAGAGGAAAAATTGCATTTTTAACCATGCTAAAACCAAGCTTTTTGTGGAGAGAATACTTGCTGAGGTCACAGTTTACGGCACAGAACTAGAGCCTTCCAGAAACTCATCTGAGATGTAGCTGTCAATCTGTCCCTCTTACTTTACAGTATTAAAATCTAATGCAAGCCAAAAGCCGCTAAAAAAAATAATCAGTGGAAAAGAAAATAGATGCCAGGTATTGCCAAGCCCTCTCTTGTTACTTGTTAGACCAGGCCAGCTTTGCGTTCCTTTCTTTCGCTCCCTCCCACTCTTTCAGTGCAAACACAATGGCACTCTGCCAGGGCATTCTGGCTGGGATACATTTAGGCCTAAAGAATGTGTGTTAAGGATCATTTCTCTTCAAACCAACTGAAGGAAAGCTGATCATTAACCTAGGGCAGGTAGTCCCCACAAGGTTGCGTTGACTTTGCTGAGCAACTTCACTAAGAAGCCTGAAAAGAAATGAAAACAGAAAGATCATGGATTTGTGCTGTTCCTGGGCCATCCAAGCACTTGCTATTTAGGTATCCCTTGCAAGGCTTTTGTGATCATCACAGTTTGCTTGCAACTGTAATGGGTCTGCCCTATAGGTGTTGGCTTGAGCCAATTAACTGTCAACGATTTAATAAGTCAAGTCATTACAGTCTTTAAGATACAGCATCTCAGTATCCCTACCACACACTGAATCCTCTTAACTGGCTCAGGTCCCAGGGTGGTTGAGATGTGCCAACAAAGTCATTCGCTTACATCAGAGAGAAGGGTCTCTATTTCACAGATGGTTTTAACAAGAAGTTGCATGCAAAATCTTAGGATGCGTTCATGGAGATTCAGCACAGCAGATGTAAATTGTGCAGTAGATTGGGACAGCAACAAAGCTGTGAAAGGTACGTGCTGCCGACAGTGTTGTCAGAAGTGAATTCTTACTTGTTTAATAATGTAAGATGACTGCAGACAGCCTGTGAATGAGTCTCAAACTGTTATCCTTAACAGGATGAGGTACTGGAAATCCCAACAGACAGTCACTGAAATGCATTGCTTACACTGCATTCCCGGCTATGGAAGAAGGTTCATACAATATAGCCAACAACAGAACAAAAGAATAATTATATCAGTCAGCCTTCACATGCCACCTTCAGAACATGAGAGCATCTCACTAGTTTAAGGCATCATGGGACTGAGATCTTGAGCCAGCAGATAGAGTTTAATAAGACCACTGCTATCATTTCATTAAAGAACTAGTGAGTGCCTTCTGCCCTACTGGAATAAGTGACTTTTCCAATTAAAATGTCATACCGCAGCAACATATTTATCAAAGGGGAAAAAGAATCCTGAAAACCAGTCACATGAAGCAGTGCACATTCTAAGGTGTAGAACTACCAATTGGCTACAGAAAGAAAGCAAAATTACGAGAAAGTGAAAATCTAACACGGCAACAAGCATCATACAGGAACTTTTTCAGCAAAGGCATGAGAAGTGAACATGTGCATTTGAGTATGCAGGCTAGCACAGAAAAAAATCTTTGTGAGAAATAGGAGAAACTTGACAAGTAGTTGCCATAAACTAAATCTAAGAATGCCAAATTCCATCTACCTCAATCCTTGAGCTTTCCCTTTAGACGTTAGTGGGTAAAATCTTCTAAAATGGTGCTGAAACAACCTCTGACTGCTTGATACCTGGAGAAATCACAGCAAGAGGAAATAATCTGCTAAGTAATGTCAGGGAGGTTAAGGTTCAGAGTCACGTTTACACCAGTATGCTACAACCAATCATGCAGACATTTCTACATGCCTATGGACGTACACAGAGACACGTATTTCCACACACTGTTTTGCATGTTAAATTCCTCCAGCACTACTTGCCTATTTGAATGACATCTTGACAAAGCAATTTGAGTCTTCCTTTCCTTTTTATATCAATTATGGAGCTAGAATCTCTTTTGCTTTAGAAGGAAGACTAATTATGCAGAACTTGTGTCTTGTACCTGAAAAGGGTAGCAAAACGCAACCAGCTTTCCAGATGAAGTTTTAAAGCGTGTTTATTGTTCCAGGGAAACCCCAGATGAGATCAGCTATTTGGTTTCCAGTGAAGTCTTGTGGAACAGAATGTGCCAATCTCATTAGTGTCTCTGGCACTTTGCTCTATCTTTCACAAGAAAAAGGAGACAGTAACGAGTCGGAATGCAGAGTGCAACAACCTTTCTACAAACCTATAGCAGTTCTTTGATGTGACAGATCACAATAAGCAGGCCCTGTCAAAAACTGATGTATGGGAGAGTAAAAGGGCCCTAAGGTCAGAGAGCTGTCCTTCAAAAGAAATCACTTTCCTTTTTCCTGTTCTAATTGGGGAGCATTAGCATCTTATGAAGAACTAAACTGTCAATTAGATTTTTTCAAGGATTTTTTTTTCAAAGCAAGCTTATATGTGTATATATATACACACATATAGATATATATATAAATCTTGAGTTTTCTGACAATGTAGAAGAGGTTTCTGGTCTGGATTAGTCTTACATCAATGTAAATGGTTACCCAATACCAGAAAGTGACAGACACTCATCAAAACAGAGAAGTTCACAGAAAGAAGACAGTAAATTTGATAAAAGTCCATGTATTGCTTCCAAATAGGAATCCTGAAATGACAATTCATAAACATGCAAGAACCTCTGGAATCCATATTCTGCCACATTTTCAATTTTGATGGGAAAGAAGCACATTTAATGAGTGATATGTGCAATAAAACCATATATACCAGTCTCCCATCTAAAATCAAGCGCAGTTGAACTTGTTCACGTTGCACAAATAACACCTCAATACTTACTCGACACTAGCCACTGGTAGCGGCCAGCTGCCCTTGCTTAGTTAAAGCCTCTCTGTTCTGAATATCATCACTGCCTACACTGAAAATGGAGAAGAGGGAAAACAGGATTTTTCTTTTTATACAAACTACATGGTGGACAAACAGTGATGGACAAAGGGGCTAATCCTATGTGCTGTACTAGAACTAGAAGAAACTGAAGATTTACAGGCATCATGTTTAGTCACTGGGACATTGACAACTAGGCAGGAACGTAAGTGACAATTCACAGAAACTCATCAAAACCGAAGCCCTCTGTATTGGAACAGAACATCATTCAAACTAAACTGCTCCACAAAAGAATATAACCCTCAAAACCTTCTATAGGCTTCACTGATTATGCCAAATTCCTTGTATTTTTATCTTACCATTCAATTTACTGGGCTTATTACAGCAGCATGCTTTGTACAGCTTCATTTCTCATGCTGGCAGTGATCCATTCTGGGATTAGCAGCTTTTGTCCAGGTAACCTGCAGAGTTCAGAGGCTCCACACGAGATGCCTGAGAGATAATTGAAACTCTAAATATCTTTGAGTTTGCCTCCTCTATACTTCTGTATTGGCACTGTCTCTAACCCTTGATATTAACCAACTCAGCAGGCAGGCACAGAAAGCAACGCTTTTGTTGCTTTGGCTGAAAACTTGTGCCAATGATTGATATTCCCATTTTATGCATAGATTTTTGATGAAGCACGGGAGGACACAGCAGGCCATCAATCCCTCACATTCCTGCTGGCATTGTGGCTTCTCCTGGCCTCTGGAGGTACAACATATCCATCACTGTGAGAAGGTATAGCAGCAGTCTTTAACAAGGTTTAAGCTTCAGGGAGATCCTGAGCTTGTCAGTAAAATACTCAGAATTTCTATAAACAGTAAGTTAGGGGATTATAGCATTGTTATTCACAGTTTCCTACTGTTTCTGAGGCAAATTCAATAGGTCTCTATAGATTTAGAAATACAGAAATAAGCTGATGAAGCAGCCTGAGAAAATAAAGTAAAGCTCTTACTTACTGTTCAAAGATAACTGATACTTCATATTGGAGCTGGCAGAGCTCAATATAAAAGTCAATATATTGTGAAAAACAGGAATGCCTGAAGTATTCTGAATGCTTTTGGACTACATGCTCACTCACAGCCCAGCCACACATCCTGACTGCATCTCTTCTCTGATGTCCAGCATAAGACTTCTTTTTGTTCCTGTCAAACCTGACAGATAATAGCTGCTGGCACTGAAATAACATCAAGGAAGCACGTGAACATGATTAAACTAGACAGCCTTGAGGGAAATGTTCAGAGAGTGCTTATCCTGGGAGTCTGTAGGGAGTGAGTGACAGAGTGAGAGCAAGGATTTGGAATGACTTGTAGGATCCACTGAGCAAGTCATTTCACCTGTGTAAACTTCAAACTTCCCATTTGCATACCAGTGCCACTCTGCAATGCTCTTCCCAAGTGTATGATCACATAAGAAGCTTTGAAATTCTCTGTGAAATTGCATTATCTAGGGTTATTTGGCTTGCAAACCTCAAAGGATCAGAATCTGAAAAATCACTTATTTCCTATAAACCTGAACCTTAAGAAGAGAGTCCTGGCTTCTCATGAAAATACACATTTGTCTATTTAAACACTTTAAAATAATTTGCTATATGGTTTCATAGATTGGCTGCTTTTATAAGTGCACACATTGAAATAAATATTTCTCAGGATTAGTGACCTATTTCCTCCTGTTTAGCAATTTTTCCAGCTGTTTCATTAACTTAAATATTAAAAGCAACACCAGAGCTCTGTAACTTTAGGTTTATGTTAAAGCCAAATTGCTACTTTAGGACAGTACATGGAAAGACATAACACCGAGGATAAAGAAGCTGAATCCAAGACAGTTCTTTCCCCCTGCACGTCATTTCCCATTACTTGGGATTTCAAAACTGCCAAGCAGTCGCAAAGCCAAACATCACAGCACAGAACTTCCAGCCAGAACCTGTCTCCAGTTCCATTTGCTCAACTCCACTTGCCAGAAATGGATACATAACATCGGCTTCATCTCTCTTTAAGTTGTTTATGATTTACTGCATTAGCTTCCAACAAGGCAGACGGGGGTAGTTATGTCAGCAAAAGGCTAGAATGAATAACATCAAGTCCACCAAGGGCCGCACACAACAACCCCATTTAAACAAGCAATCTTGATGTCAATTATTTATTATCTGCAGCATTTGGAACACATGCTATTACTCAAGGTCAACACAATAACATTGAACAGTCACTCCCCAAAGAAGAAAGAAACCTAAGCTTTCCCCCTTCCACATACCTTGTTTCTTTTGGTTTCTCTTACACAACAGTGTAATACTCACTGAGTACTGCCAGAGAGCAGCTGGAACCAATATAATATCATTTCAGTAAAATAATCAAATTGCTCAAGCAACAGACAAAGAAAACTCAACCGAAAAAGTACAAACAAAGGGGGAAGGTGTGAGGGGGAGACATGATGCCTGCAGTTAAGGCATGAAAGGAAAATGCAGAACTGATGAAAGGAATCAAAGAAGCCAAAGAAAGTGGTTTCAGAACAAAATGTCAAGATTTACAGTTGGCTACATACACAAACATCTGCATTTACCATACAGGAACACTCTTACTTGGAGTAGCTCCACAGCCAGTCAGCATTGCAGCATAGTCTTGATCACAATCAGAGACTATTTGGGTGCCATTTCAATCAAATATAGCAGCTCAGTGTTCCCTCCTTTTCTTATGTTTCAAGAACCTGTCATACCCCCTGTCATATCTGATATTTAATTTTCCTTTTAGCAACAATATACTGTATTAGAATGTGCCTATTGGTATATTTCTGTAGTGTGGTAATCTGAAAGTAGCATTCAGCTTTGTATCCTTGTTCACAAATATCCAGCACCTTTCGGTGAGTGGCCACGAGAGCAACATATACTCAGAATATAATTATATTTCCACTCTTTTGGACCATGGAATAACTGTGAAAATTTAAGATATGTAAGGCATAGGTCTTTATATACATACCTATAACAGTCCCTATTGGATCAGGGACAACTCTGTCTAGGTTAAAAGGAATTTTAGAGGGGTAGTACATATAAGCTCAGTGTTTGTATATATACACAGTATATATAGCTCCACACTTGGTCTCTTTGCATGGTACTAATATTCCCACTCATACTTCTACAAATGTTGATGCAAAGCAATATATGGGGTCAGATGTAATGATGCAATTTAACTTGGCAAAACAATACTCAGATGTAACTTGATCTCCATAAGCCATTTTACCCTTTGTATTTAAAGTACTCATCACAATAAATCTTATCCCTCCTCCAATCCTAGTTATTATACACACATGCAGAAGGGGGCTCTCTATTCCAGGGCTAGTATTTTTGTATCTGACATACGTATTCCATTCTGGAGGCCCTGCAGTGCTGTTTCCTTGGCTGCATTCCCAGGATCCTATGCTGCATCATCTGTACAGGTTTTATTTTCCCCACATTACACCTCTCAAGCATCTTTTGTCAGCACCATGCCTCCTTATTGATGGTAAATCTCAAATGCCTTTGGATACAGCTAGCTACTTGAATTTGAGGATTTACACACTGACTAACTGCAGAATGTTATTTGTCTTTTGCTTAATTTATGCTGTCTAAAAATGCATCATTTTCTTTCAGGGTGGGGGGAAGTATATAAAGATTTTTGGGGTTTTTTTTTTTCCCAGAAATCCCTTCCTGGTTAATAACATTGTTCTGTTACACAGCAAAACCCTGCAGAGGTTGTGACAAATAGGGAGGTCATGGTCAAATTTAATAAGATCTCACATTCCCTTGGAAATGCCACCAGGGAGCAGACAAAAGCAAGCATTTGCTGAGCTCTGGAGAGAAGGCAGAGCAGTTGCACAGAAGCCCTTGGTATGCAGATGGTGTTGCTGCCTTTAGAAATGGGTTTAGCTCTGGAACCAATGGTAAAAAGCTGATGAGGCTGCTGAGGGACAGAGAGTGCCACCTTGCAGCTTAGGAGCACAAGCTGTATGTGAAGATGCTCAGGCTGGATGTTTGGGCTCCTGCCACTGCGGTGTTCTAGGAACAGCAGGGTAACCATCCTGCTCGTTTGGTAGAGGGAGAAGGGTGAAGCTGGGCAGGGCAGCTCCCGCAAACCCCCAACTCCTCCCTTTTAGCTTCAGATTAGCAGTGAAAGGCAAATCTGCCTGGCACAGCATGTCCCATCCTGCACACTGACTGTCACAGCAGGTAAATTATGATGGGCTACGGGGGTGGGGAGAGGGAAACTCGGCTAGGATCTTGCTGAACCAAGTGACACAGCACAATTCACAATGTAGACTGTCATCCAGAATCATTGTATCTACCTGTGCTGGGTTTCAGGCGACTCTCAGCAAGCTCAGAAATGGCTCCTGTTGTAATGGTCTTCTTCAGCCTGGAGACTCCGGGACCTGCTGTCACCCCTGGCTTGGTAAGCATGTCATCACTGCTGGCCCTCTTCAACTGCAACAGAGATTGTAAGCAACCAGGATAAGACCTTGAATAGTTCCATCAAGTCATTCAAAATGCAAGGTCCCTAGCAGAAAAGGAACATTTCTTTAAAAAGAAGCCCAATAGGAATATTGCTTCTATAGCCATATTATGTATTTCTTTATATTTTTGTATTTGATTTTCATTTTTGTGAAGTGGGTCAAGGGATAAATACTATTTCAACAGTGAGGAATAAGAATGGGAAAGACCACTCAAATAAGCAAATACTGAAAGACAGGGAGAACACAGTTTACAGGAGCCAGTAGATTTGTCTTCTCTGATCCTGCTGTGAACAGCATTCACCACATTTCCTTGCTGGTTTGCATTTAGTCATGTATTGGGGCTGCGCAGGTAAATGCCACTTGCAGAGCCTGGCACACAGAGTAGTTCAAAGCAGCAAATGACTGGCCCTTAACGTACATAAAGAAAAAAATATCCTAAAAGCATCTGCTGGTTCTCCACTCAGGATCATACAGTTTTGTCCCAGTGGTGACTTCAGATCCTTTGAAGAGGCACCTGAGCTACTCCTACAGTAGGGAACTGCCTGTTCGTTCCTGTGTTTGTCAAATAGAAGCCACCAAACCTCATGGCCTCACAAACTAGGTTACCCAACATGAGCACAGAACATGCCAGAGACTAAGTCAAAATCTGAAAGACACTTAGCTCAGAAGTTCAGGCTGCCACAATAAAAGGCAAGAGCAGCCAGTGCAAGATTGAATTCCAACTGAAATGCCTTATCTTATATACGGTATGAGTTCAGCTATTTACCCTCTGTCGTGGTTTAAGCCTGCCACACAGCCCACTCACTGCCTCCCCACTTCCTCCCTCGGCTCCCGGAGGGATGGAGAAGAGAATCGAAAGAATACAGCTCCCACAGGTTGAGATAAGAACAGTCTATTAACTAAGGTATAACACAAATCACT
>WYDI02033937.1:0-16688 GCA_009867235.2 Psittacus erithacus | reverse complement strand
TTTTCTTGAAGGCATTGGTGTTACTTCACCTGCATTACTATGAACAGTTCAATTTTCTCTTGTTCAAGACAGATTAACTCAGCTGGGATTTAACTGACAGACCTAAAACAATCAGGGAAATTAAGAGCCTTGTTAATTACAGGGAACTAAAAGCATTTTGCTTGCTCACAATGGAAAAACAAAGGTTGAGAGATAAATGTGTTGATTCTTCATTAATATACCACAAGAGTTATTTCCAGATAGATAAATGATCCATCCAAGTTAAATGACAATTATAGGTCTACAAACAAAAATATCCACTATACATTAGCAACAAAGAAGAATGAATTTCAAATAAAAAAATGTTTGAACCACATTATTATTACAAAAGTATAGGAGAGCTTTATTTTAAGTGAAGTTCAATGAACTTCTGTGAATGTTGAAGTAATGTTCCCATGCATTTCTTAACACTAGGCAGCTTCAAGGCTCAGTCCTGAACATGAGAGAACATGAAGGCCAAACACACACAGTCCTAGGGCAAAGAATTCCACAGATCCAGGGTTCAAGATGTCAAGAGTACAAAAGCTGAAACCATAAGAGTGGGATCTCATGCTCTGCTCCTCAAAATATATTCTTGTTAGCACCAGTAGTGATATTAAAAGACAATTACAATGAGTGGTTTCTAGACCCAGGAGGCATATTGAACATTTCAGCTGTATCAGTAATGATTTTTCTTTTTCTCTCAGTCTTATATGGATCAATATGATCAGTTGGAGGAAAGGCAGTGAGGAGGAGGAAAATATGTACACTTAAAAATGCAAGTTGACACATTACTAGAAGAATGACATAATTCTGACTTCATATGTTGGACTTCTTCTCACCCAAACCTAGTTGAGATAGTCCCTCTTGATTCTCTTTAGTTTTAGTAAAGAGGAATAAACACTTTCATGGGTTGAATCATGTCATCCTAGCGTAGATGTCAAAATAAGTTAGATTAACTACTCCCTGAAAATGCTTATTTTTCTCTATTGGTTATAAAGGGAGCCTAAGGGAAGAAGCTCAGAAACAGGTATCTCCGCTGTAGTGTTCTAAGAGATGAATTCCACCCCAGGAGACAGCTGCCATCTATCCCAGTGAACAGGAATAATAGGGGAGGAATAAAGGAGAAAAAGAGAACTGATGTGGCCAAGGAGATGAAGAATAAGTGAAACAAGAGTACAGCAATGGAGAAAACATACCATTAGCTATATTACAGAGATGTGGAGTAAAGTTTATGGGAAGGGAAATAGCATGGAAAAAGACTACTAGACTTGATTATATTGCCCAACATGTTTACTTAAGAGACAGACAAATACTTTGGTATAATTCTATGTGCAGGAATGTTTTATGTTGTACAGATGTACATACAAGAATTATTGTCCATCTCTATAGCCACACTCAGATAGAAGCAAACATGCAAACACAGCCACACTCTTACAGGTAAAACAGAAAACAACCAAAATCATGAATTTTGATATATTTTGTGTTACAACAGCACATTGCCAATGGAAATCAGGGTCTTGTCCTGCTGTGTTATCTGCTATACATAGAAAGGAAAATAGTGGATAGAGTGAAAAGTATTGATACAATGCACTAAAAAGATCACTTTCTGCATTCTTTGGCAGTGCACAAAGGTTAATATTAGCCTTCTGACTAAAGTTAAAGGACCTCAAGTACTCATTGATCTTTAAAATTATATTGAGTTAACATGACTAATTCTCACCTCTCACCTTATTTTATGCTGGCTTTAAGGCAAATGAAATACTAATAAGTTTCCTTTATTTCCCACTTGTGGGAGGTGCCCCACCTTATGAAATGCATCCTACCTAGGTCTTACCCTAGCCCATAATGTTACGTTTATAGCTATGGCTATACAAATGTATCCTGAAAAATCTTAAAAGCATCTAGTGGTTTTGACTGACTTGATGCACCTGCAGGATACTTGATCATCCAGCAGTGGTTGTTGAGTACATGTAAATTTCAGCACTTCAAAAGTTTAGCACTTTAAAAGCTGTCTTCAACTGGGCATACACACTTGAAGACAACTGAAATCAATAGTTGCTTTTGAAAATTCAGACCATGTTTGACATTTCAAATAGAAAGACAGGCTAAAAGACAGGCTAATTTATTTTATCATTTAGATATACAAAGTTTCATTTAATTTTATAGTGTGTTGGATAAAGTTACTCACCTCCCAGAATAGAACTTATGAAATCGTTAATTTCTGTAAATTGAATCATTTTTAGAGATCAAAAAATTGCTCAGTCTCTCACAGAAAGACTGGGTGCAGTTGTGCAAGAGGACAAGCATGTTGATTCATACCAATTAGGCTATGCATTACTTGGAAGAACCTTCACAAATCTTCCCTTCCCCCTCCAAAAACAAATTTAGACATGGGAAAGAGGCTTCTGTATGCTATGGAACAATCTTTCCATTGGAAGGCTGGCAAAATTCCCACTGTTTGAGGAGTGAATGAGCAATCTTTAAAAGCACTAATCCTACTAATTCTCCGTTTCTCTTCTGCTGGGCTTAATAGTTACCAGCATAAAGGCTAATGGGTTATTTTATTCCACTCCATTCTTGTGCCTCTCATTATATAACAGCATTAAAATAGATTTACTTCTGATTGTGCTTTAATTTTAAGAAGAGTGATGCATAATTACATTGTTTGCAATTATCAGATTTCTCTGTAAAGCTTAGCTCAGAATAGTGTTGATAAATCCTGGAAACATGCAAAGCCCTGGTTTGCTTTCTTAAGGGAAAATTACTGTTTGTACTAGAGAGGTGGGCAGAGCTGCTTAATTTATTCCTTATACACCTGTGGCTTATTTGAAGTTCCAAACTCATCCAAGAAAATCTCTCATTAGCTTCTTCAAGGAGAACCAAGTGTTCGTGGTGCTATAGCTCTTCCATTTTTCTTTGGTCATCTGGACCTTGTCACAACCATTCCACTAGCTTCATCTTGTTCCTCTCTGACATCCCTTATTACAAGTCTAGTCCCTTTCAAGCTATACTTCCTCACTATTTCACTTTCTGCCACATCCACTACTCCTGTGAGTACAAACATGTTTCTGGTTTGCTCAGAAAAGTATTCCTCTAAGTCCACCTCCCTGTCCAACCTCTTTATCCTTATCAGAGGCTAAGGGCTCCTAAATGCTACCTTGGCTCCCCACCACCTCCCTATTCCCTCCTTCACCCACATCAGTTTGCATTCCTCTTCCACTCTGCTCCCTTCTTATGAAATTTTCTTATGAAAAATACTTCTGTGGACATTTGCCAAACTACCCTTTCAAGCTTCATCCCCAAGAGCCATCTCTTCCTGATGCAAAATTAAGAACTGGCAATTTAAAAAGTATTTAAGTTTAGGAAGATTATTCAGAACGAACTCTCTGCTATTCTTCACGGTCCTTATCAAAGATGAAGAGATCCTAGGATCAGTGACAGGACATTAAGGAAGTTCCTAGCAAAAGATCAATTAATAGGTATTTCAATTAGGCAAGACGGCCGCGTCTTATTTCAACAGCCATAGGACGCCACAGAGCATTTTGATCTGCATCTTGAAACATACACTTTGAGGCATCACTCCTCCAGTCCAACCAAACTCTCCCCTCCGCTGCCGTTTGAACCAAGGAAATGGCTCAGATAAGAGCCCTACTCCGCCTCCCCTTCCCCCTGGGCGGAATTTGGTTCCTCGGGCTGATCGCGCTCTCCGGAGAAAGCCGGTTCCCTTGGCGCTCGCCTCCGAAGCCCGGGAGCAAATCCCTCCGGGAACCCGCCTTCCCCCTACCGGGGGACTCTGGTAACCCACATAGGTCCCGAGGGACGGAGGTCCCCCCCATCCCGCTGGGCTCGGCGGAGCTGAGGGCTCCGGCTTCAGGGTGTGCCGCCTTCCCCGGCTCGGACCAAGAAAGGCTTTACCGACCCTTATACGGCTCTTCTGCTCTCTTTAGCGCCTTGGTCCCTGGAATGTGCGGCTCAGGCACGAGCCAAAGGACTGGGCTCCTCACCGCTGCTTCCCCGTTTCTCCTCAAATCCCATTTGCAGCCGCCCTCAAGCTGGTAGCTGCTCCGTGGGGTGCAATCGCTCAGCCCCACGGATTTGGGACCCGCCGCCATCCCTGGCTCGCAGTGAGGCGTGTAATGACTAGGGAGAGGAAGACCCACCCCTCTATAAACTGCTTCTGTTCTTAAGTATGATTTAATTTAAAACAAGGGCGAACGAGTGCCTTCTGCTAACTGCCAGTTAGATGGAAATAGTCACTGCGAGGGAAGCAACACACGCGCACATACACACACACAAACACTCCCACAAAACCCTAACTCCAAACAAACAAACAAGAATCACTCGGGAAAACCAAATGCTGCCCCCTCTCTTCTTGGAAGGAAGCAGCCTGCTGCCTTCGGGCGCGGAGCCGCGCCGGTACGACTTGGAGCCCTCTGGCTTCAAGCTCAGGGGACATTGTGCCCCAGACTACTCTCATCTCCCAGCAAAGTTTGTTACCCCGACCTGCGTGCGCATCGCAAAACGATGGCGTTCAGGACACGAAGCAGCAGCAGCTTCGGGAACTGTTTGGTGCTATGCGAATCTTAGTAGATATACAACTATTTCGCGGGTAGCACATTGCATTGCAGCGGTACCCAGCACCAGCAGAGCGCGGGGACGCGGCCAGCACCCGCCGAGCTCTGTGCATCAGATAAGGGCCAGCAGCATAAGCGGGACGGGGTGAGGGGGAAAGCATCCCATGCGGCAGGACAGAGGAGCACAGACTGGCTGGGAGGCAGATCTGAGAAGAGGGTGCTGACTACAGGGTTTTGTAGCTCGACACACGTGCAACCAGCCCAGCAGAGATGAGAAGGGAAAGCAACTAAGTTTAGCAACTAAAAATCGCAGAGCCACATTGCAGCACACAAATAAAGACTAAAGACACGGTTCAAGAGAAACGCCCCCTTTATTTGCTGCTTTCTGGTTGAAGGATATTCGGTGATAAGTAAAGATAACTTTGCGAAAGACTATCGTAAACTCCGATTAAGAATGGGCTGCACCACTTCCCCACACAATCACAGCATCTTCAGAAGTACCTTAAGGAAGTTTTAAAGTTCCTTCTTTCTTCCTCTGACCGCATTCTTTGTCTCCGGACTTTAACCGGATTGCACAGATTCCCCTCATCAGTAGCTCCACAGAAACTCTCGGTGGCTCGTTAAGAGCCATTAGTGACCTGCGCTCCCTATTCAGAGCTGGGGCAGAGCAGAGTGCTAGGAAGTACCGTAAGTACTGAGCACCCGGGGGGCCCGCACCCACAGCAAGGCACTCCCTGGTCGGGCCGGCCTCCTGAAGCGGGGCTTAGGACGCTCTTTACCGCTCAGGTGCGGGGTTCGGGCCCTTCCTTACCTGCGTTCCGGAGCTTGCGGTTCTTGAAGACGGAGACGATGACCAGCAGGTTGCCCAAGATGTCCACCACGGTGGTGAAGATCAGCACGCTGGAGAGCGCCGTCACCACCCAGGCTGGCCTCTGGGCTCCTCCGGCCGCCCCCTCCTCCCGCTCCGCCAAGCCGAAGCGGGCTCTCCCTCCGGGGTCGCAGCAGTTCCTCAGGGACCCATTCTCCAGCATCGCCGGTTCCCGCTCCCGGCGCGGCCGCCCCGCTGACTGGGCGCGCACTGAGGCGGGAACGCTTTTAACGGCCGCGCCGAGCGCGCTGCCCCTCCCGCTCCCCCGCGGGGCTGTGGGCGGGGCTAGCGCCGCGGCCCCCCCCTCCCGGGGGAAGTATGGGGGAGCCCAGGGGCGGGCTCTTCGCATTGGCCCCGCCTCCGGGGCGGCCGGTGTCGGTTGGCGGGAGCGGCGCCCCTCGCTGTGAGGGGGGATCTGGCCGGCGGGAGCGGCGCCCCTCGCTGTGAGGGGGGATCTGGCCGGCGGGAGATGCTGGGGCCAGGGCCGCTGGCAACGGAGTCCGCGGTGCTGGGCGATCCCCGGCTGCGGCGGGAGAGCCGCGGAGAGCGGAGAAAGGCCGGGCGGGGGGAGCGGCGGCGGTGTCTCTCTTCTTCAGTGCTGCTCCTGTTAGCTTCCCGCCTCCCTTACCGCCTCCGGACGCTCTGGGCGTCCAGAGGGGTTCTTCTGATTCATTTCTGCCTTTAGTCCGTGCGGTAGACACAAAAAGGTTTAAAGGTCTCGCACTTACATCGCCGTGGGCTTGTGCTTGGCGACTGAACAAAACGTTCTGTCAGATCCGAACTAAGGACAACGCCTGCAGGGAGATAACTGGAAAAGTCACTGACAGGACACGCTCCAAACGGATGTCAGCTTTGGAAAACACGTATTTCAGAGGTTTCTCCTTTCCAGATGCAGGAGCATCCATAAACTTCTCTCTGGAATTAAGTCTGAAACACACAGCTTCATCTAGGATCACAAAGTGACAAACGCCATGTGCTCGTTTGCAGTAAATAAATCAGATGCATGTGACAAAGGGCAGACCCCGCACGTCTCCAAGCCTGGCTTCCAGCCTGGCTTCCATAGTTCCAGGTGCTGCTGGCAGCTTATCGGTGGGTTCAATCAAACCGCTACATATTATTGGACATACTTCTTTTTACAAATTAGAAATAGTTTATTGTTGTTCAATTTAAAGATTTTCCTAATCAATTTCAGATACACTGAAATAGTCCTGGTTGGAACCAACATTAAAGTGTGTATGTGGGTTTTTTTCCTCAGTCTTATTTACACTCATTAAAAAAAATAATCATTCCTCAGATGCTTTTGATTAATGTAGGCAATATGTAAGGCATCATGATCCTTTTCCAACTACAGATGGAGTTCTCATAGCTTCATGGCTTGAACTAAAGAAGCACTTGAGAATTGTCACTCCTGAATACTTAATATTCATAGTTAATATAATAGTAAATAAACTCCTGCCAATATTATGGCAGTTCTGCAATAGGAAAGTAGTAATTGCACACTTGAGAGAATAGGTTCATTCTTGATGGAAGCAAAAGTTACTTGATTTTTCTTCTTTCTCCAGAAATTTAAAAGATTTATTCAAGGAAATGCGTATTTTCTGTATTCATCAGTACAAAGAAAGGTTTTTCTCCAGTGAATAATAATCTACCTTTAAGAAGAGTGTTTGCATTATAGTGTCGCCCTTTATCTACCCCTGCTCCAATTTTCCTTTTCAGAAAGTTGGTAACCCCACTGCCCATTATCTATGTACTACTCTTGTCCTATTGCCTTATTATGGAAAACTTATAGATATTATCATTTATTTTCATGCCTCAGGCTCTCTGGGCATCTTTCTAGAGTCTATATAAGTGCTTTTAGGAGAAATGTACCATTTTGCTGTCTTATTACTACAGGATTTATTTTCTTTAACTGTTTGTCAAAAAGCTTAAACTGTCACCAAGCACAAATTTGACTTTTTAAGTTAGGTTTTGCGCTGGCCATTCTCCAAGTTTGCAGTTCACTCAGGCAAGAGGAACACCATGTATTTTCCCTGCCATACACAATTGTTACGTATCATCGCTCATTTTGTATTATTGCTCCCAAAAGTGTGCCAAGTGATTTACAGAAAAATTAGAAAGCTATGGCCTGAATTTGGCCTGAAGTGTAGCCTGCTACAAAATGTGAATTACAGTAAGTGTTGCTGGCTTTGGAAGACTGTCTTTGGAAGCAGACTGTCTTTTGTGGCTGCACTGGCACTTGTTAGTGGGAAAGCAAGTAGGTAGGAAACAGAACGGTAGCCTTATGCCCCAGCAACCTGTAAAGGGCAGAGTCCTCATCTGATCTGAATTCCCACTTTTCATTCATGTATCAGGAACATATGTCTGAATTACTATTTAGTGTTATCTATTTAAGGATAAGTTATAAATGTTAATTTTTTTAATAATCTGTGGATGTTCTTATTCAGCTTGTTAATAGCTTTATTTCAAATTAAGTGAATTCTCTTTGAACATAAAATACGTGTCTAAGCCTATTGCTTGTGACAATTAATATGAAATAACTCATTGTTGCAGGAAACACTCCACCTCAAAGAAAGGGTATATTCTTCACTGTTGGATTGCTAAGACCTTTATATATTTAAGTTTGGGGAAATTTTATTCTGTTTCTAGGAAAAGTAGCTGTTCCGTGTTTCTTTTTGAAAGCAATCTAAGTTTCCTATATTTGTATTGTAGGATAAGACCAGGAATTCCTGGATGGTGGAACAATCAAATATTCCATTCATCGCTGTGTTGCCGGCGGCTGTACTCTCTTGTTTGCCTTTCTTTTTCTTTTATTTAATTTTCATTCTGAAGACAAATGGCTGCTTCCTACAGATACATTCCTGTGTTTTGTTTTCTGTCTTTCACTGATTTGATTTTCTGAAGAGACTCATCTTTAATTAGTTACAGGTCAAAAATTTTCATGAGCTTGAATGACATTTCAGGACAGAGGCTCCTATTGGTGAAATCTCTTGAATTTGGGGTATTACAGTAGATCAGAAGATACAGAAATTCTGTCTCTTTTCTGTTTGTTATGTCAGTGCACATTGCTACAAGTACCACATATTTCTACAAGACCAAAGAGCAATTTGGTTACTAAGAGCTAAATTGTAGAGTCTCCAAATCATGTTCCTACTTTTAACTGTCATCGTGAGGTACCTGTTTTCACAGTGTGCGCCATGGCAGAGGCTGGAGTTTGGACTTCCGTGCCACTTCCTTTCCTGCACAATTTTGATTTTATATTTTAAATAGCTGTCTATATTTTTGAGTCAACTTGAGCTGCTCAAATGAAAGCCTGTTTGGCTGTCCAATGCTCTCATGAGCCTGTACAGAAAAGTGCGTCTCCTTTAATCAAGAAGAGTCTGTCTTATCTGTAGGAACAGATTAACTTAGCAACTTTTTCTGGTCTGGTTTTCCTTCTTTCCCATGCACTGTTAATATTCTTAGGTAAATACCAAAACCTTAGTGTGGGAAGGGTTATTTTGCCCATAATTTTCCAACCATTTTTTCCTGCTGGTAATTGCCAATAAAATGAGATCTGTCATTCTATTCTTAATAATTTTTTTGTATTTCAGTGACATCGAATTTTCATGGTGCATAACAAGATCCTTTTGCTGAGAACTGTCAATAAAAAAAGTCACCTGGTTTTGAAACTTAAATTTAAATAGATTGAGAAAAACCAAGATGGGGAGCAGAAAGGAATTTAGGGTTAGGTATGTCTCAACCTCAGAGAGAGATATCTACTTCCAAAGGAAGTACTGTCATCACTGGGTAATTGTGGAAGGTAAGTGGAGTAGATAACCTTGTGCACGTCTTTCTGCTGAAACTGAAGAGGATCTTTTATGACTAGCTTAAAGCAGATACTTCAATGCTAGTGATTAAAGGGGACTCTCACTTGGTGAAAATTACTCTAAGGGGTTGTAGCAAGGTTAAAACTAAACCTCAATCTCCTGATTCTGATTCAGTGTCAACATTTCAAAGCCAACCTATCTTTAAACATGCTCACTGATTCCACCTTTCCTATTCTTAGTGTAGGTAGATATATGTATATATGAACTTTGTTTACTATATATATAAACACACACACACTTTCTATGAATACTTTTATACAAGCTACTGTTGCTATTTTGCTCCTGGGACTGTTCTGCTAATTTGAGTCATGGGTTTCTAACATATAAGCACTAGGCTGGAATGGAAGAAACTGATTTTCATTCATGACCCAAACTAACATTGAACTTACATTTTTCTGGGGTGAAAGGCTAATTCCATAATCATAATTTTTAAGGTGGAAAACAGAGCCAGCAGGAAATTGGTTTATACTATTAAAGGGAGCTGCCACAATCCCTTGTTCATGTAGCATTAATGTAGCTGTTACCTCTGTCCTTCAGCTTGTTTTCTCAAGCAGCTGCTAGTTTTGTCACTGCCAGAAGGCTAAGGTGGGCTGGGGAGGGAGCACTGAACTGGCAATTTGGAGATTCTGAAGTCCCAGTGGTGACTGTCCCATGGATTTGCCACCACACTGGGGCTAACTAACTTAATTCCTTTGTCTCCTTTGTCACATTAAAGTGAGATAAAGGAAACTGTTATGTACTTCTTGGGAGCAAATTGAGAGTTAGTTAGTTAATAATTTAAAATATATGGAATTTTGCTGTGGAGCTTATTGTCTTTTGTTTAAATTAATGCAAAGCTGTCCTGGATGGCCTAAGCTGCATAGAAAAACAGCCTGTAGTTCTCTGCCAATACCAGCCATAACAGATGGTCTTCTTCACGGGGTTAACCATGAGTTCAACGTGAGCTAAAATTTGGAACCAAGGTATAATTGGCTTTAGTGAATCAAATGAGTTCACAAATTAAATACAGCTTTTTTTATAAAGGAGGGGGTCAAGTTTCTTTCTTCACCACCGGTTTCTACCAGTGTTATTCCAAACAGTATGAGCTGCACTGTCCTGATCTCTGTCACAGTGTCAAAATATCAGCTGAGACATGAGGTATCACTTGAGATCAGTCAAAACATGCACAAGACACAGAGTTACAGCTGTCTTTTTCCCAAAGGAGTAAAAGTCTGTTTCTGTCTCTTCTAGCCAACTCCTGATTTTCACAAAGCTTCTAGAATAACCTCAAAGCTTGAGGCCAGGCCATGACTCAAATTTGGTGGAATTTAACTGAAGTCTAAAATTGTTGGGAGAAACTAACAGAAGGAGAGATGTGTTAATAGAAGGCCTGATTATCTTCAGTCCCATTTCCTTGGGAACCTTAGATTACAGTGGTCCATTTCTTAGGGCGCTTCAATCTAAAACTACATGGTGTTGTATCCACTTGGTTCTTGTATGCCAAGGAAATAAAGACTGGGACTGAAGCTGGAAAGCAATGGACTCATGGGACTAAAAAGCTAGTCAGACTTGGTGATTGCTTGATTAGAACAGGTAATTTTCTGATAACCATCATCACATGAACAACATCATTTGCTTAGCTGGATTTGTTTTTCCACTGTCACCTATGATTCAGATGCAGCAGTCTGGCCTTTTCACTTTAATAACTAACAGTAGTACCAGTGAATAAACAATGATTGAGGATGTGATGCCATTTGGTGACAATGTAAGGTGGATCCTGTCTCCCAGGGGTGGGAGACAGAACAGTAGGTCATGGTGTAAATTAGAATTTCTTGTCTGGATCCATTGCCTTGCCTGAACAACACAAGCTGATCTGAATTATCAACCATCCTGGGTATAGCTGCTGTTTGGGGTAATGCATTTAGTGCCATGTATCTTCAGTGATAGCCAACATGAATACTAAACACTTCAATTAGTGTAAGAGTGTTTAAGAGAGAAACATCACTGTAGTACCTGCAGTGGTGTAATGCTCTTGTGATGGTCTTTATTCCATGTGAGTTTCATCTGTTGAACTCTTTAAAGTGAGGTGTGTTTTTATGGGTATTAAATCAACCACTGCACTAGACTCCTCTACTTACTGTTGAAATTACGTGTTTAGTTTAGGATTTCTGTTTGATGTCAGTTTCAGAAAGGGTTCAAAAGGATCTTCAACTACTTTTTTATCTGTTGTGCAGTAATAATCATGCTTTTCTTCTGGCACTCTCCTAGCACAAAGGACAAAATCGTATCAGAGGACAAAGTTATTTTTATGGTAAATGTTAACTATTCATGCATAGACTGGAGTTCATTAACTAGACAAAATGCCTGGAGGTATACTTGTGGAAGTGGTTTAGAATTGTTTTTTTAACTCAGTATGATTATTAACTCAAACAATAAGAAATTAAATACTGCCAGACTTTGTTTTGCTGACACGGAGGATGTGACTGAAAGCAGAATGTCAGATGAAGTATTCAGGAAGCAATTTGGAACACGCTGTGTTGGCACTATGTTTAAAACTGACACGGAGGAAAGAAGTCAGCTTATCTAGTTGCAGACTGTTACATGCATTTGCTCTTTCAGTCTTCCACTTGGACTTTAGTTTTGTCTTGAAAAATACATCCCAACAGCAATGGCCAGGCTGAGTGGCAGAAAGTGAGCAAAGAGGAATTACCATTTGCCCTCAGAGAAGTAATGGAAATGTGAGCAAAATGCTGTTTCTGTCTTCAGCAGGTTTCTGACCTGCTTCTTCCCTGTCAGTGAGGTCAGCAATGGGCTACCAGATGGGATGTGTGTTGGCGAGTGCAACCAATGATAAATGGAATGTTTTTGCGCATCAATATTTATGTGGCATTCACACAAATGGCAAAGGAAGGTTCATTTTAGATTAAATTGTATTTCAGTGGAATACAAATCTGAAAGGGTGTTGTGAGACTTCAGTGGAATAATTGATATAAAAAAGTGAGGTTTTTGTCTGATCAGGAGACAAGGGGGTTTTATCATATTAAATCTATACGTTTTCATGAATGGCTGAAGGCACATTAATTCCTCCATCAGTTTCACAGCCCACTGCAGACACGTACTGGTTAGTGTGCTATTAATTATTAATGATACTATAGTATCCCTAATGGGTTTGAACCATCAACAGAAATGTTTTAGCTTCATTTTTCACCATGCTAATAAGTCTCACCTGCCTTATAGCATGCTAAAACTTTAATGTTTTACTTTCTGATTACTCTAGAAGCAGCAAAACTTATTTTGGTAACATGATGGTAGGATATATACAGTTTTGATCTGTATTACCATTTCAAGTGCCATTATACCAAATCCATTAAGTGCTTACAACGGATGAGCTGAAAACATGACTGTCAGAATAATAGAGGTGCCATATTTCTGTGTCTCAGTGACTCAGCAGCAGCCTCTGCTGAGTTCACAAAAAAATTTGAATTTTTAGTCCTGCAAACTCAGTTTCATCTCTGATAGTCAACTGGGCTCTTCACTGCTCAATGATCACCATCCCTAACAAAGAAAACACTCTGAAATGAACAACACCATGCTGCATTCTTTTCATTACCTATAGACTTGCTCTGAAAGCCTGCTATCTATCTTCTCTCTGAAGATATTACTGAATGGATTGTGAGACTTTTGACAGCAAGAATAAACCTCACCTCGATTTCCAAAACCCTGGTTGCAAAAATAGGATTTCAGTTAAAAACCCCCATAGTTTTAAAATTCAGAACTAAGCAAATTGATACTGAAGCCAGTGAAAGAGTAAATTCAGAACTCCAATCACCTTGCAGGTTTCTGTAATACTTCAGTTGGTTTAGCACTGTTTCTAATCCAGAATAGAAGTATTCGTGTTTGAATATGCTTTAGTTTGACCATGTGGCTGAATACCTCAGTGAGAGGTAAGTGGAAATCTTGGTAGTGATGTGAATCCTTCAGAGTAGAGACATGAGCTCCAATGAGCAATTTTTTTCTCTAAATGAGCAAATTCATGAGGCTGTTTAATGCTACACTCCAAATTACGTATCCTGGATTGCTCTTTTGTATGCATTTTAGTATGCTAAAAGGGTGATTTGTTTTAAATAAGCAAATTACCTTTAGGCAGGAGATCAGTATTGTTAATGGCAGAATTTATGCAATTCCTCTACATAATCACACACGTTTTCCCAGAATGATGCACTTACATGCAGTCTGTTTAATAAAGCACATCCCCTATCTCCTAGCTGCAGAGAGTAGCTGGATCAGAAGAAAAACGTTTCTCCTAAAACTTCTTTTCCTTTCAACAAAATGGTTAGGAGGATGGACACTGAAGTCTTTTAGTCAACCATAAGCTTAGGTGCATCATTACCAGAGTTTCTGGACTTGACAGTAACAATATCCCACAGTTGTGGTTGACGGACCTTTAGCTCAGAGGACGCCTCAGACTTTCTTGTGAGCTCCCAGCGTTGTAGCATACTGCAGGTCCATAAACTACTGTTTAATCTAGTTTTACAGACTTCCTTAGACTACACACTACAGCTTCAAGTGTTTCAAAAAACTGCACTGCAATGTGTTGTCCAGAGAGGTTGTGGAGTCCAAGCACGGGGTTTCATAGAAGTTTTTAAGAGTCGAAGGTATAAAGGTCTGAATAACCAGGTCTGATCTTGTAGCTGACCCTGCTGTGAGCAGGAGATTGGGCTAGAGACTTCATGAGGTCCTTTTCAACCTGAATTATTCCGTGATTTTATGAGGCTCTCACATATTTATCTTTAAGCCTCTCAGATATAATTCTTGGCTTTGTTGTTCTAGCCCATGGCTACTTTCCCTGTGATGAAAATTTTTCAAGTACAAAAGTGCACCCATGATTAGTGCATTGCAGAACCAGGACAGCAGCAAGCATAAAACCCCAAACATACAACATGATAGTTACATGCTGTTCCACATTTCTCCTAGGTTTTCCAGCTTTCAAAGATGTATCTGATAGCCAGAAACAAACTCAAAATCTACAAAATGAAGAAAAAAATGTTTCATTAGAATTTTGTTTTCAATACAGGAGAGCTGAGTGTGGGTTTCTCTTCATTAGCACACCAGAAACAATGCAGCTTAATTAGAAAAGGAAGATCTTTTGCCCAGTAAGTATTCTGCCATCTCAAAACCATGGGGGGAACAACTCTGAGGAGCTGGAAAGTGATTTGTTAGATATTTTCTTGTCTGACCTTGGTTACATTTTAAGCATGCTAGAGATGTGGTTTAGATGGCTGATGTCTCATTGTGATAACAAAGCTAGATTTCATTTTAAAAGGGAAGGTCAATCTGAGCATTTGCTTGCTACCTGTATTGTGTATTTTCACCATAGAAGCAGTGAAAAAAAAAAGGAACAGTGGAGAGATGCGCATGACTGATACTGCAGGAATGACTGAGGCACATAGTGTTTCATTTGAGTCAATGCAAAAAGGTGATGTCAGCTATCATCAGGTACTTAATTTTAACGACAATGTAGAGGTGCAGAGCAAGATAGAGCAAGAAAGCATTAAAGACATTTAGACAGGTTAGACTCAATTTGTTCATAACTACTAAAATTCACTCTGAAGTCATTAAAGAACTTAACCATTAAAAGTTGTGTGCAAGAATTTCTGTAGGTGCAGCAGACTGCATGGAGCAGTCTGCATGGAGCAAAATTTAAAATCAATAAGATTAAATTCAATAGAGGCAGTTTTGGAGAATGAACATTAGGAAGAGGAGATCAAACACACAAGTGTAAAAATAGTAACTCAGCTGAAAAGCTGCAGAAAAAGGATTTAGGGGTGCAATAGACCAGAAATAAACATGTAAGAGGAATTGAGACACAGTGCAATGTGTTTTCCCGAAATGCAAGAAATTAAGATGGATATTTTTCAGTCTATGAAGCACTTAGCTAAGCTAAGCCTTACTGAAATACTGTGTGCAGTCTAAGTATCATATCTTAAGTAAAATGTGGATAAATTCTGGTTGCTTTCAAAGCTCTGACCAAGAATAATCAAGGATTAGATAGTATGACATGAGAGGAAGGTTTAAACAAATTAAATATGTTAGTCTAGAAAAGAAAACATGAGAGAAAATATGAAGACAGAATTCTGGTTTTAACAAGTTGGTATAAAATAGACAATGAGCAGTTGTTCTCCACATTCACAATGATCAGGGGAGACAGGAAGCAGAAATCTAGTGTGTTACAATGAAGAGAATTCAGTTCATGTTCTAGGGAATGCTTTTAATTGGAGGTTGGACACAGATAATTGTGTGGAGATAATGAAAAATCTAGATTAGAAGAGGCAAACCAAGCTCAGGAAGAGGCTTAAGGTTTCCTACCAGAGATCCAGGTTCTATGAACAAGTCAAGTTTGCATCCTAAAGCAGAATTTGTGGAGGCTCTTGAGTATAAATCAAAGAAAGTCTTAACTCATTCATGTCCTCCCACAGACAGGCCTGCAAAATATGCAATTAATTATTCATGTGTCTGCCAATGCTGATATTAAAGAGAGTGACTGCGATGCTGTGTGACATGTGGGGTCTGATATGGAGCAGAATGAGCTTTAAACCTTGAATGCACAACGAATGGAAATGCAGAATGCAGGGTGGCACATCACTTCCAGCTTAAAATGGAAATATTTTAGCATTCCTAGTACTCTTTTCTGCATTGTAATTGTGTTCTCATTTTGTTCCATTTGCAGTTTACATTAGAAGTCAGCCTGAGTAGGAAGGGATAAAGGTGGAGTAACAGGAAACTGTTGAAGTTGACATTATATTTAGGCTTGCACTTGATGGCAATGTGTGTGCCTGTGAAGGCAGGAAGGACTATAAAGCCATTACAGGGTCCTTTAATTTGAAATGATACTTTCTGTCAAATTATCACCCATCCTTAGCCCTTATGCCTGCCTATGATTGCCATTAGGGGTGAAATATTACTATCAAGGAGGCTTATGTAACAAAAGATGCCCAGGTTTATTGAGTAAAGAAGGGATGTAAGAGCAAAGGGAAGGACAGGCTATCTATTTGCCAAAGTTAGCTGGTTTTGGTAATAACAGAACAGCAGGTGTTGGAAAAGATAATTAAGGCATGAAGTTTACAGTGCTGTGAAAAACTCTGTAAAGATGGAAAACTGTGTTAGCAAAACACCTATGATGTTCAGTGGAGAGCAGCTCCATGCCAGAAGAATCTTCAGAAGTGTGAAATATGATGTATAAGTAAATCTAATGGATAAAATGGTTGATGAGCACCTTAACATGAGCCGGCAGTGTGCGCTCATTGCCCAGAAAGCCAACTGTATCCTGGGCTGCATCAAAAGGAGCATGACCAGCAGGTCGAAGGAGGTGATCCTGCCCCT
>WYDI02033936.1:0-12777 GCA_009867235.2 Psittacus erithacus | reverse complement strand
TCATTATTATTATTGGTGGTAGCAGCAGTGATTTGTGTTATACCTTAGTTACTGGACTGTTCTTATCTCAACCCATGAGAGTTACATTCTTTTGGTTCTCCTCCCTATCTGTCCAGGAGCCGGGGGGCAGGAAAGAGCGAGGAATGAGAGAGAGACTGCGTGGCTGACTAGGCTTAAACCATAACAACACTATAGAGACTCATTTAGCCATCCACATTATCCCAGTCTGTAGTGATTGCTGTAGTACTCAATAAGGATATTGCTCAGAGTTTGTTTGCTTTTGTGTAACAAGTGTTCTTTGCCTCTTGACAAAAAAAACAATAAAAAAATATAGGTGTTATTTGCACAGGAGAACTAGCATTGGCTTTTAGAAGCCATGTAATAGTCATAAGTTTGCACAGATGCAGGAGAGATAAGAAAGTTAAAGTTGAAACATTTTTTTCATGAAGGCAAAGAGGGAGGTCAAAAACTGTCAGACAAGTGGCATGTCCCTCAAGTGAAAGCAACTTGCCATTACAGGTTAATAGTACCTTCGCTTCCCCATTATCTGCAGAATGAAAAGGAGTAAAAGATCAAACAGAACACTTTACTCTGATTCTCATACCAGTCCTCTGCTGAAGCAGCTGAGTAGCCCACACTGACTACAATAAATGGTTAAAAAATTTCCAGTAGCTTTTGAAATCAACATTTGAAATGATAAATAGGCTTTCCCCTTAAACAGCTGTGGAACGTTCTGCTGCTGATGTTCTCCAGAACATACTTTCCCATGAGTGATGACATTTTGGAATCTGCAGAAGATGTGTGGGCACTCCTGGCCCCCATTATTGCTACCTCAAACTGAGTATAACAAAAAAACTAAATCTTTCATAATGGATCTGGAAAACTATACCTTCCTGTTCAAGTTTATGCTCCACTCTCAACCCTCTTTAGGATTCTTATCACCAGCTATATTCAAGAGAGTACTTCTTTTCAGGTAGATGACATAGAACTATTTCCTTCACAATTCAAAGGAAAATAGTTTTACTTGCCTTCTTCCTGATTTCCAAAAAAAAATAAAAAAATAGATTTGTGTGGGATCACAGAGACTTCTACAAGTACTTGGTTGCTATAATACTTTCCCCAGATCATTTACATTGCCTAGCTTGATCTAGCACTGTCAACTTATAAAAACCTTCTGTTAATCTGTGCATACAAAAGACAGGAAATTTAATTGTATTGTGTAAAAGACAATTGCTGTCAGTTTGCAGTATTTCTGTTTTATTACCTGAAGATGGCAAGACTTCTTACAGATTACTTAGACTGTTTGTTGTTTTTGGAGACAAACACAACATGAAGCTAGGCTCAGTTTAAAGACCATCAAAATGATTGCGTTAGAACACTTGTTAAGAAGCCACATCCACTGGAAGGCATATGGGTGGAGAGTCCCAGTTGCTGAAACTTCTAGAGCATCCACACTGATAGTAACATCAAGGTTAGCCAATCATGTTGAGAAAACAACTGTGCAAACTCTATTCAGATGATCTCACAGCACCCCACTGCTCTTGAGACCCATCTGTCCAGAACTGTTAGGACAAAAAAAAGATGTCTCCTATTCAGCATCAACAATGACTCTTCATATTGCTGCACACATCTGTCTTAAAGTCCCCTGTCCTTCCTGGTGGTTCAGAGCCAATCATCTGGCCTTGCTGGGAACTCGGAGATTGTCCTAAATTGTAAATTTCCATGATCGGAGCATGAGGGTGTCTAAGGTCTACACCAAGTCCCTTGTACATGCTGCTAGAGTGTGTATTCTGGGCTCCCATGTGGAGAGTGTATCTCAGTATACAACTGACTAAAAAGTTAGTGCTTCTGTAAGAATTAAATTATTTCTACCGTTAAAACAGCCAGTAGTAACTTATATTTATATGATCAAGTCAGTTTTGATAGCTGTTCCCACCACGAAAATAGTTATGCTTTTGTTTAAACAGAAGAGGAGCACAGAATGGAAAACCTGGCATAGGATAGACTGAACTCCTGCAGGGGTTTTAATTTTCACATACTCCTAAACTCATGGACCCTAATGAGCTTAACATTTTCACCAGTTGCACAATTTGGAAGTTTCAACAGTGAATCCTTCTTGGACAGAAAAAAAATGTTCTCACAAAAAACTGAACAGATGTTATTATCGGTGCTTCCAACGCCTACTGACAAAAAACATCTGTGTTCAACTTCCTGAATTAAGGATCTTGAGAACACTCCCACACACCACTGAAAGCCATTTGAAAGCAGTTGGGCTGGCAGATCAGCTTTTGGGTCTATGACTGAATGTTCTAAAGCAAGCAGGTGCTGGTTGTTGTCTCGCCATGAGGAGCCTGGCTGGCCAAACAGCAAGCTTACAGCTATCTGAGCCACTGTGTTATGAAAGTTTTTAGCATTTTGTGTGAACTGGGATTTTAAAAAAGTCACAAAAAGCAGTTGATCTTAATAATATGTGGGTAATAAAATGAATAGAATGAATGGAAAGAATGAAAAAAAAAAAGATCTTTGGTGTAGATACTAGCAGATTAGGAGGATTGCACTGCATTGTATGGTGCCCGGGGAAGTGTCTGGCTCTTTTAATCCTGTCAAAACCCGTGGTGAACGAACAGAATTTTCTTCTGTTCTGGAAACATGCTCATTGTGCTAAAAACATGTGAAGCATTCACCATCCCTCAAAATGCTCAGTCAGACATTTAATAGGTACCATCACCAAGGTCTGCCCTTTTACATGAACATAATACAGTAGCTATCTCTGGGTAACTGGGAGTTTCCTGCTTCTTCCTGCTCCACACCCATCATCTTCATATTTGTCTTTTGTAAGAGCAAATTTGGCAAGATGATTTTCCTCTCTGGTGAATTTTTGGTTGGCTATCAAACTAACCTTCTCCAATTAATTAAATAGCAATGAATGTTTTGCAAGGATAAATCAATGTCATTTTAGTGTTCTGTGAAACATCATTAGCTTATGATCTCAACTTGATTCAAAGTAGCATCTCTAAGTTATTCTGGTTAACTCTTTCTTAAAGACACGATTTAGTTGGAAGTTAGAGGGACAGTATTTACATATCAATAGAAGTATTTTTTTCCTGGGTTTATAGTTATCTTGGGTTGGTACTCACAGTTTAACCAACATACAATGAGTATCTCCGTTAATTGCACTTCCACTCATGCTAACCCAAAGCATCTGTCTAGGTTGCACAGTATCTGGTCAGCTGTAGCTCTGCTAGCTCTGCAGGTTTCTGAGATCTGAAGATTTTCCTGTGATCTCCTTACAGCTCACCAGAGCCCCGTATCAGAATTTTAGCAGTGCCCAATGTAGGTAGAAATTTTGTTATCTCCTGAATAAAATTATAGAAACTTAGCTAAGAAGCTATATAGAAGTGCCAGTATTCATGTGGCTTCTAGCACATTTATCTGAGTAGCCAAAAAGGAAGAAAGGTACAGTCCAGATGATATATTTGGGATAAATGTATTTACTTTCGAGTACACACCATTATCATCTGATCACTTTTTTATGCTGAAATATTTCTAACTTCCAAGAAAATCCTATTATTTTGCACCACCAGTAGCAACTGTTCTGACATGTACTGCCTGCTAAGTTTAGTAAATGTATTGCATTTATATCCAGCTCCTTTTTCATACAGAATAGTTTTCATGCTCAAGTTTATTTCAGTATTAACTCTGACTGCTAAATCCACAATTCCAGTACTTGATCTTTTGGGGTATTGTTTAGAAAGCAGGGATGTGGAGATCAGCATTTGAGTGAGGGACTTAAGCTCCTTTTGTAGACAGTTAAGAAAAATGGGTACATTCAGGGTGCATTTGTTTGAACATCCAGTTTAAATATGAGCATTGGGATATATCATACCATAACATATTACTATCACAGTGTAGTGAATGACTACAGTGCATACAGATTAAAGAATCCTTTTAAAATGCTTGCTGCCTTTCAAGTCATTGTAAGTCCATAATTCAGTAGAGTGTGCTCACTAGACATATATTTGCTAATACATGTGTTATAGAATCATAGAATAGTTTTGGTTGGAAGGGACCTTCAAAGATTATCTAGTTCAACCACCCTGCAATGAGCAGGCACATCTTCAACCAGATCAGGTTAACTGCTTAATTCTGATTCCAAATTTCTCAGTTTGTTTGTGCAGCCATACTTCAGCAGAGATGCTGCTTTGGACTTTCAGAGTTACTCCCTTACTGAGTCTGCCAAAAAAGCCACCCTACCCCTCTGCCCAGCACTTCTTTCACACATCTTCTCTTTCCTCTTCTCTCTTCTGTGCAATAACCTCTTGAAGACTTAGCATGGAAATCCGTGTGAGGTTTTGTCTGGTCTTACCCTTTCGAATTTTTTTTTTGAGAGACCATTGCCATGGTCCTGGTATCATTCTTTTTACAGCAGCTCTGCAAAGCACAGAAAACACTTGTGACGTATACTCCTATGTGTTTTGTGACATGAAGAAACTTTTATCTGGTTCCTGAGTGTTTGACCTACATTCCAGTGTATATTTTCTTTTACGCATGTTTTATCTTCTTGGGTGACATAGCAGTTTTCTGGAAGATCACAAATTAGATCAAACCGTGGGAACAGAAAACAGTACAAACTTATTTCATTTACTGACTACAGAAAAGGGCTGTGGCTTCTGGTAAAGAGAACCTTCTCATAGTTTTTTTTTTCATGAAGATTTAATGTTTATTCCTTCCTTAATTTTTTTTTTTTTTTTTTAAAAATGCAAACCCAAAACTTCTGCAAGCTGAATCACTGCTCTGGAATTAATGTTAATGTCATTTGGTCGCCACTGTCCTGAGAGAAAATGTCGCATGTCCAGACAATGCAGTTGAAAGAGCAGCAAATTGTTATCATGCCACTAGGCTGAACTAGCCTCAATTTTTAGTTATTTTTAGCTTAACATGAATTTTATAATTTTTTGTTTACTTTTTGGTATAAATAAAAGCTTTTTAAAAAGTAAGAAGGAAAGTCTTTTCTGAAAAAATCAGCTGGATGTGAAACTCAGCTAAATAACCTCTGAAGTAGCAAAAGATAAATTAAAAATAGAAATAACCAGTAGCCTTTACTTTTTTTTTTTTTAAGACTGCTGGCTCTTTCAGTGCTACTCTGTCAAGAACTATCACATAGTTTAAGGTATATGAGAAAGGTTTGCTTCATTGGCTTGTCAATATGCAAGTTAGATCACAGGAGTCCATCCCCTCCTAACTCTGGCAACCATGTGGTAGTAGAAGCTAATGCCAGCCCTACAGTAAAATACAGATTCAGAACATAAATTTGAGAAGAGGCAGGCCTGTGACATTGAATGTAAATTTGGCAATCCACTGAAGAAATAAAAGTTTTTCTCATTCCTCTTAGAAAACAAAGTCCTTCCTATTATATGAAATAAAGGATGAACAATGAGTCCGGCACTTCAGGAAGCCATGCTGCTTGGTTGCATGATGAATTTCATCCCATTTCATTTGTACCTTCCCAGCTGTCTCACTGCCAGGCATTTGCTTTTGTTGCTGTAGCCTTCACACAAAGATATTTTGACCATACCTGAACTCCTTATCAGATTTCCTGAAGTTATAACATGATCTGAAAACGTGCACCTGTGGTGGTGGGGGCTGCATGCAGAAGCAATGGCTGGTGCCATCTAGTGAATTGCTTCTGAATGCTAGCTGCAAGCTGAGATTGATATCTGTCTTTTAGAAAATAGTCATTGTTACAGTCCTGAAGACACAAATATAAAAAAGTGACATGCTAATATGTTTAACAACCAAGCCTGCACAAACTTCAGGATTTTTTCTCCCATATATAATTTTTCTTTCCAGTGATTAGCATTAGCTATGTTATATCCTTTGTATTTATATTTGTCAGGAGGCCCAATAGTATCCTGGGGTTCATCGGGAGGACTGTGGCCATCAGGTCAAGGGAGGTGATCCTCCCCTCTACTCAACCCTGGTGAAGCCACATCTAGAGTGCTGGGCCCCTCAGCACAAGAAAGACAAGGAGCTACTGGAGAGTGTCCAGTGGAGGCCACAAGGATGATCAAGGGTCTGGAGCATCTCTCTTATGAGGAGAGAATGCAGGAGCTGGGCCTGTTTAGTCTAGAGAAGACTGAGAGGAGATCTCATTAATACATATCAGTATCTGGTGCCAGACTCTTTTCAATGGTGCCCAGCGAGAGGACAGGGAGCAATGGCCATAAATTAAACCACAAGAAGTTTCACCTCCACATGAGGAAGAACTTCTTTACATTGAGCAGAAGCACTGGAACAGGCTGCTCAGGGAGGTTGTGGAATCTCCCTCCCTAGAGACATTCAAAACCTGCCTGGACACATTCCTATGTAACCTGCTGTAGGTGGTCCTTGCCTTGGCAATGGAGGTGGGACTAGATGATCTCCAGAGGTCCCTTCCAACCCTACTGATTCTGTGATTTTCTACCATTCCGTGGATTGTTTTGACCTATTTTTTTAAGGTGGAATTGCAAAAAAATTTTAATCTTACTAAAACAAAACTCTGAGTTGTTGGGGTGGATGGAACCATTCAAACTACATTATCAATGTACAGCATAATGATATATGGTGTGGGAATGTACCAGCGTCTTCTGCGTCATGGAAGATGTGCTCATCGGTGACTGATGTTGTACCCAGTGAAGCTTTGAAAGCAAAGTGTTTTAAACTTGGTTTATTCCAGTAACCCCTAGGAAGTGTGGGGTAAGCAAAAATTTTATCTTAGTAGAGCTGGCAGGAAAGGAAGACTGCACATGTATCCTTGCCATGAAGAGGGTCCCATAGGGTCTTAAACTTATTTTGAGATTGGTTCTGTAAATAACCAGAGACTGTTGTGCAATGAGCCTCTGAAAATCTGTCCAGTCTTGGACTGCCAGGAGCAGTCACTGACTTGACCTAGTTGAGCTATGGCAGCACAATGCTCCATGTGCTTTGCTTTTCTCTGCCTTTCAGCCCAAAGCTGTGCAACCCCATAGCAGGGTGATTTCTGGCACAGCATACATTGCATGGAGCTGAAACCCCAAATCCTTCCCTTACATATTCCCCTCTAATATGTTCAATCCATTAACTCCTGGATTTACACTCCAGAAGAAATGCCAGGTGATATGCCCATACCAGTCTGAATCAGTGTGCCACAACAGGGTTCTTGAGGTTGTTGCTTGTAGTTTATGTTTTTGGCGGTAGTGAGAGCATTTAAGGTCATACATTTTTTAGTTGGGTTCAACGATAGTTTTACTGTGCCTACCTCTGTGGAACATGCCTTAGAGAACCACAAATTCCCTACATTTGCACCCTATTCTCCACATTTTGCCAGGAATATTTTTAAAACATTCCCTGTGTCTTTCCTGCGTGCCTGTGGGGATGCCTTTTCCTGGGTTAGCACATTTAATCAGCTCAGAAGTTGCTCATTTTCCTTACAACTGATTTTATTCCCTGGTGAGTTGTTCTCTTTTCCGTTTGCTGGTCTCTCTGTAGTGGGACTCCATTGAGGTCTTTGCTGTCACGTCCTTTCCCCATCTGTTCTTACAGGGACCATTCCTGGCTGAGCCATCTTACAAAAAGTCCCAGTTCCCACTTGTCTGTTACGGTCAGATCACCCTTCCCAGAGGAAGTGAACTTGTCCTTTCACCAATGACCTTTTAAAAATGTCAGGGAATTAACCTCCTTTCTTCTTGTCCACTATTAAACAAGTGATGGCCTACAAGGATCAGTTTCGTGTGGGGAATACTGAATCATCACATTCCATATACCAGAAGCAGTTGCAAAAGAGAAGTCTGTAATGAAATGAGGAGAAATGGGTTCAATGACTGTGAAGCTTTCCAGTAATTAATTCTGATCCTGTCTCCTCTTTATTGCAAATTGACAGTTTTGTCCTTTCTTCATATCTTCACACTTGTACATGGATTTCTCAGCAATTTGTGATTATGTGCTTGTATTTTAAAACCTTTGGAGCCAGTGCTGTCCTTTATCGTATCTTTATTTGTACACCACCTCAAACAACTGGTTGATCTCAAAATTAGCGCAACCTCCTCTACCAGTTTTGTTGTAAACTTAGCAGTAAATTAGATGGAAGAAACTATTGCAACATGACATCTCTTTCATTTGACTGATCCTAAAAGAACTGGAAAAAGAACAGGCTGCAAAGCATGAACATTCAGTACAGATTTAAAAGGCTGTTCAGGATCTTCTGAAGTCCACTGGGACTTAATTGCAAAATGCAGTTATTAAATTCAATCACAACCTTGACAGCATGTTCTTTCACGCACGTCACTGGACAAGTGACAATGTATATACTGTGTTGCAAATATTTTCTGGGAAGATTTCCATGCAGCTTCCTAAATTTCCACCCTTTGCTCCTGTCTGTAAATAGCTTTTGCGCATGGCTGGGCCGGCCACATAAATTGTGTGAGACCTCTTCCACTTAGCTGAAGTCACAGGAAGAGCAAAGCAGGGACTGCCTATTTAGGAGTTCATCCTGGCATTGGGGGCTTTGTGATTCATCTGAACAGTTATGGAAGTTTTCTTGGAACAAAGAAAAAACTTCTTCTTAGTGTTCAAGATATTCCATCAGCCCACTTTTTCCTTTCCTTTTCACATGCTCCCTCATTGATGCTGGCCATAGTGCCGTAGCTGCCATGCATGCTGTGATAAGCCTCTTAGCACTGGCCTGTAAATCTAGTGGTGGGTGACATGAGGTAATCATTCCTTGCTCTGGATTCAGGAAGAGTTCCAGTTCACCTCAGCAAAATGGGAAGCCTTCTGCCAGACAGCACCTTTCTCTCTCACCTTTCTAGAGCATTGATTTGCCATTTAAGGAAGGGAGCATGAGAGAAAGGTCTTTGTGAGTTGTCTGAAATATGACAGATAAGGATAGCACGTTTCCCTAGGCTTGCCTTTTTGGGGTTTTTATTGGGGTTTGGTGATTTTTTTGACCTGCAAGTTTAAACAAGACACAATTCACAGGTTTGGAAAATTTGCTAGGACTTCTGACCCTCTAGAAGCACAGCAGAGCGGCACTTTGTTTCAAAAGAGGGGAATTCGGGACTCTAATAGAATCATAGAATCATAGAATAGTTAGGGTTGGAAAGGACCTTAAGATCATCTTCTTCCAACCCCCCTGCCATTGGCAGGGACACCTCACACTAAACATTGTCACCCAAGACTCTGTCCAATTCAGTCTTGAACACTGCCAGGGATGGAGCATTCACAACTTCCCTGGGCAACCCATTCCAGTGCCTCACCACCCTTACAGTAAAGAACTTCTTCCTTATATCCAATCTAAACTTCTCCTGTTTAAGTTTGAACCCATTACCCCTTGTCCTACTACTACAGTCCCTAATGAAGAGTCCCTCCCCAGCATCCTTGATAATTGATAATAATTGATAATAACTGAGTCATGCTTTACTTGACTAAGCCTTTCAAATTGATTGTCTTTGCTTAAATCTCCTCAATGACCTTTGCAATAGAGAGAATGTTCTTAGGTCATTTACTAATTAAAAAGGAACAGACTTGTTCAACAAAAGATCTAACATGAAAAAAGTAGAGTAAAATCCGGCAAGTCCGAGTTAACGAAGGTTAACGAAGTTAATTCAGTTAACAGTTGTTAACTGAAACCAAATTACTAACAGGCTGAAGAGTTGCACTAACATTGTCATGATATTAAGTACTTCTCCTGAAAGCTCTGACTTTAGTCTCATGCTAAACTGGTCACAGAAGGATCAATGCTCTTGTCTTTATTGCAAGTGATATTAAATAACCCCTATTTTTCAAAAAACAAATGACCAGATAATTACAAAGAAAGCATGGGGAATGGGCTGCCGGTGTTGCTTAACTCTCTCGTGTTTTCCGTTCCTTATTTACTTCTTTCTCCACACCAGATAAGAAAATGGGACTGGAAGTGGGAGAGTGTTATTTGGAGAGGTAACTGTGTTCTGCGTAATGCCACCTTTGAAGTATTACAATTCTTTATGGCCCCTGCAGAAAGCCATCCATAGATTTGACAGTTCTGAACATAACCAGCATTCTATCAGAAGTTGCAATTAAATGTTTCACACACTTTCTGCCTGCAGTGTGCTGCCCACAAAAGGGATACAGATGGGCACTAAACAAGTGGATGAGTGGCTTTTGGAATTTATTTGGTTTCTTTCGGTTTTCAGGTACTTCAAAAATGAAGCGGCATTTTCATGGTACAGAATCCAGGTTTTCCATTCTTTGTGGGAATAGTGACACATTTGTTTTCAGAACCTCTCAGACTGAAACTGGAGCCAATTTAAATCTCTACAGTTGAATAATATTTCTGTGCTCTTTGCAGGTGTATGAGATACGTTTTTATCCCTTTTAAAGATTCCTTTCTACATTTAGGTGTATGGGGAAGAACAAGCTAGCTTAAGTATTTAATTAAGTTTTAAGGCTTTATAATAAGAAGGAAACATTTTATTTTGATATTTGCGTAAGAATTGATACTGTTTTACAAAAAACAATAAAGAACACAGAATGTGAATTTTTAAAAATTGATGAAATACCTATTATTTCCCTAAAAAGGCAATTTCATGGTGTATGTACATATGTACTCTCTCTTAATTCTTTTATACTTAAATTTTGAGCCATAGGAAGAAAAGTCAAGAAAACATGATGTCAGAAAATACTTCTTTGTGATATAAGATCTTCCTGATCTTGGAGCTCACACTGATGATTATTGGCTCAGATTTATATCATCATTCTAGTCCTTCTAATCAGCATATTTCCATTTGAGTCAGGTAACTAAGAAAAGTATGTCTGCTGTGAATCTGTATAGACAAGGATCTGCACCTTCATATGATTACTTTCAAGAGATTCACTGATTTTTTAAAACCTGAAAACTACTGATGTGGAGAAGGATACATCTGTAACAACCAGCTATGGCTGACATAAAGAAATGAGCATATGCCAGATGCATATACCTCCTGCCAACGCAAATTGTATTGTATTTTATATGTATTAATATAACCTTTGTTACTTCTCAGTTTGTTAGCTTGGAAAGGCATTGGCCTCCTAGTGCCTGAGAATCCATATGAGCAGGGATGCTATATAAACTTGGGTTTGGCTGTATGCAGAGAGATTCACTTTCATGCTGGCAGCTCAAACACTTAAATAATCCCTGTTGTCCCTTGGCAATGCTCCTAAACAGTCAGTTTTGTCAAAATAATTATAACAATATTGCAAAAGATCCAGAATGTAAGAGATCCATCCTGGTGGCTTGTCCCAGGAACTCTATGTAACTCATTCTTCGTACTCAGGCTCATTCTTAGTCTTCTTCCAAGAAAAAAAAAAAATTGCACTGAATTTTGTGCTTTGTTTGGCTACATCAGGTTCTCAGTATGGACTCACTTGATGTTGTACAACAAGATTTAAACTACAAAACCCTACTCCAACTGTTGTGACAGCCATTTTCCACGAAGGCAGCGCGGCAAATTGATTTATTTCTAAAACTAGAAGTAAGCCATGTTTCAGTCGTACTGTTTGTTTTGGGGGTTGCGGTATCAAGACAGCTGTAGCATAGATAAATGTTAATTGTAGATAGATTGTTGACAATTAAGTTTTGAAAGTGTGTCTCAAATGGGCCTATTCTTTAGTATGAGAATTTAAAAAATCACCGTTTATCAGTAAAGCATTTCTCAGTATCTTTCCTACAACTTCCTGAATACAAAGAAATTAGGGTATCTTCACATTCATTTCTTCAAGTCCCCACACTGTCCCCCTCCACTTCTCCCACCTCAATGGCATTAACTGAAGTTGAAGTATTATCCTTCCTGGACAGGGACTGTATTCATCTTCTAGCTCCTTCTTTGGAGGCACGGGCAAGACTGTAAGTATTTTATACTAAAACAGGGTGTTATTTTTTTTATCAGCTTGTTTGTATAAAAATATACCTGTTTGTTCATGTTTTGCTGTAATTCTTGCTTTGTGAGATACTGGTGCTGCTGTAGACCAGTCTGTGAAAAATCTAAATTAATTTTAAAAATAGTTTCATTAGAATTGTCTTAATTAGAACTCTGTAAATGGTGCTTTGCTCCACTGAAGCATATTTTTCCAGAAAAGATTGCAGCAATTTACTGTGAGTGTCATTAGTGCATTGTGCAGTGTAGAGCATGTAAAACATATGTGCCTTCAGTAACACTACGTCTGGAGCTGCTTTCAAATACTTTAGTTCGCAGATCTCAGACACATTGTCACAAACCATTACTTAAACCAACATTGTGTTCTTTCAAAATTATTTTTTCCCTAGTTGAGCCTTGTGATGTTGGCAGTCAACACGGGATTACTTTTAAATAATATTTGAAGTGGCCTCAGGAGCCGAGCCAGCTCTGGAAGGGAGAATGACAAGGGAGCCCTGAATGCAGCTCCTCCACCTGTGTGGGTGTATGCACATCTAATCATTTTCAGGCTCCAATGATAAATAGAAATAGCATCCCCAAAGAGTCAGACTCCAGTTGTAAGAAATACAGCCACTAAGCAATTTCACAGTTAAGCATAGAACCATAGAATCATAGAATAGTTGGGATTGGAAAGGACCTTAAGATCATCTAGTTCCAACCCCCCTACCATGGGCAGCGACACCTCACACTAAACCATATCACCCAAGGCTCTGTCCAATCCGGCCTTGAACGCTGCCAGGGATGGCGCATTCACGAACTTCCCTGGGCAACCCGTTCCAGTGCCTCACCACCCTTACAGTAAAGAACTTCTTCCTTATATCCAATCTAAACT
>WYDI02033931.1:19339-31245 GCA_009867235.2 Psittacus erithacus | reverse complement strand
TGAAAAAGTTGGGGCTGTTGAGCCTGGAGAAGAGAAGGCTGTGTGGAGACCTCATAGCAGCCTTCCAGTATCTGAAGAGGAGCTATAGGGGTGCTGGGGAGGGACTCTTCATTAGGGACTGTAGTGATAGGACAAGGGGTAATGGGTTAAAACTTTAACAGGGGAAGCTTAGACTGAATATAAGGAAGAAGTTCTTTACTGTAAGGGTGGTGAGGCACTGGAATGGATTGCCCAAGGAAGTTGTAAATGCTCCATTCCTGGCAGTGTTCAAGGCTAGGTTGGAGAGAACCTTGGGTGGCATGGTTTAGTGTGAGCTGTCCGTGTCCATGGCATGGTGGTTGGAACTAGATGATCTTAAGGTCCTTTCCAACCCTAACTATTCTATGATTCTGTGATTCTAAACAGAAGAGTTCAAAACTCTTAAAGGGCTGAGAAATGAACATCATTGTGTACCTCTGGAGGAATCACTGAAGGACTCGCTAGGCACCTATTTGCAGCTTCAGTGGATAATTCTGTTTGTGTAAACTAGATAGAAAATTGTTGTCAAAAGCTGTCAATCTGACTTACTGCCTTTCATGGCAACCAACTAAATAGCATAAAGTCACAAGAAAGTGAAATCCAACAGTATTAATAGAACATCCTAAAAAAAAAGGAAACATTTTCACAAAATGAATTAATCAAACTGTATTAGAAAACTAAGTTGCTAGTCAGGGCAATTTCATCATATTCTTTATCGACTTGTGTGCTGATTTTAAACTGAGTTAAGAAGAAAACTGGACCCCTTCAGCTCTCTCTATTATCATGGAAGGACATAGAAAATTTTTCTACTGTCCCCAGCTGCAGGACTGCAGGAAATACAGCTGAAGCCATGTAGCTCCTAGGAGAAACACCTGGAATATAAACCAAAGAGTTTTCCTTGAGCCTGTGAGGCCTTGGCCACATAAGTAAAAACAATTTTAATTCTTTCATATATATTATTCTCATTTCCCTTATTTCTGGTCATATATGTTTATATATATACATAATCATATATATATAACATATATGTATATGTGCAAAAATATTTTTCCTTCAGGTGTCATTATTTGCCCTCTACTCACTGCTGCAACTTAATGGTAGTAGTTAAGATTTGTCAGATTTGTCCTTTTTTTTAATTATTATTTTATTAATAATGTCGAAAGTAATGGCATTTATGTACGGCTGGAAGAAGCGCTATTGTATGATCCTACTTCTTTAAACAAGTATCTTTCTCTCTGCCATTCTATCTGAAATAATTTAGAACAGCTGTTTCACAAGATATTGTGAAGTAGAGAATTAAGCATCATAGCAAGCTTTAATCTTTGGAAAATATCATTTAAGGTGTTTTTGGTTTGTTTTTTTTTTGCATTTATTTGCTAATTTGCTCATTTTTGCCAGCCTCACATGTTCTTGTTATCAGTGGACTATGCCCAGTTGTCAGGCAGGTACAAGAAGGGCTTTCTCCATCTCTATAGATTGGCTTTGGCAAGTGATACTGCCCTGGCATTTCCCCTGTATTCTGAAGCCATGGCTAATCAAAGGGAGAGATGTGAATGTGATCACAATGAACTTTTAATAAAGTTCTATGATTTATGGAAAAAATATGGTGACATTGCTTTCCAGAGTCAACAAAAAAGAAAAGGAGTAAGCAGTGTTCTGCTTGTGTAAGCATATGGCAAGAAATAGAGCTCATTACTTATGCTGATACAGATCATATACATAATGTTTGATCTAACTCTGCAAGCACCCCACACATCTTGATCCATGTTTCTTTTTCTTGTTAAAAAGATTCAGGATTCTGGCTGACTTAATGTCTTTATAACATCTTTAAGATCATTATTGCTTTTTTTTTTTTTTTTAAATTCTTTTTTATTTTTTGTATTGCTTTGATAATGTATCCAAGGAAAAATATTTTCACTGTTTTTTAATCCAAGAAGTTGAAGAAAGGAACTGAAAACTTCTGGTTTTACTCCTAGGTTTTTCAGTACTTTGAAGATACTGGAGTCTCCTTTACAATACTGTCAGGGTTAAGAAAAAGTTTGGAAAACATTATGATTCTTGTGGGTATGTGCCATTAGGTAGTTCTCCAGTGTACTGCTGCAAGAATTTCTGAAGTGGAATTAGAGGACAGTCTTTAAGCAGCATTTAAACTGGAAGAGGCAAACTATTTAAAAAGAACTGAACAAGTTTTGAACTGAGTGATCAAAAGAGAAAAATGAACTAATGCTGGGTCTGACACTGTCAGATTGCTCATGCAGCGTTCACATTCATTCATCACTTTTCTCAATTGCTTTCAAAAACCCAAGGAAAGAAAAAGAATCTCTCTGAATAATTTAAAGTGGTTCTCTCTTTTCAGTCATCAGTCCTTTTGTACTTGTATGTATCTATAACCTCACACCAGTCATTTTAATGTATCCGTGGTTGTGATATAACCATCTCAATGTCTAAAGCAGCAGGAGAGCAAAATGGAAAAGAAATATTTATAACATTCTAAGGAAAAAGAAAAAAGAAGGCAAAAATTCTCTAATCTGACTAAAGATTTGCAAAGAATTGAGTGATGCAAAGACTTCCTTTGCAAGAAATCCATTAGTTTGCCAGTCATTACCAACTAAAAAGGGCACCAAATGAAGGACAGGTGAATAGATTTTTATTTAAGACTACCATATTTATAAGGCTGACTTCCCCTCCCTCCCCCGCTCCCCTTTGGTTTACATCAGACTTCTAAAATGCCCTGTTTCTGGAGGCTCACCCGGTATGATTAGCATCATCATTTGTATTACAATAGTACCTCAGAAGCCAGAAGTGAAATCAGCAGCCTTTTGTACTAGACATTGTATGAACAGTCCTTGCCTTGAAGAGCTTACCAATTAAAAAAGAAAATCTTAAAGACAGGAGAAAGGAAATGTTAGTCTTCTGTAATAGGAACAGTTACAGAAAGACTAATTTAAAATGCCCAGGAAAAAAAAGTTAAATGCATGGAAATGTGTGGAGAAATTGAACCACCTTCTGAGACCCAGCTCTTTGCTTTGACCAAATGATTCTTATTACTCTAAGGTACTTTATCACTCCATTGAAAACTTGCATTAATTTCAAAAAGAAACATTATTTATTTTAGAACCTGACTGGCCTCCATTCCATAGTAATCACTTTTGTAATTTCGCAATGAAAAATGTGTTGTGAAGGAAGTGAGAGATTATAAGCAGTATCAGTACAAGAAATAGTATTTTGAAAGAGGCAGTCTAATAACCAAAGAAGGGCTGTGTATGTATTTCCTGGATTCTAATTCTGAGCACAAATATGGGCAGTGCTGGTAAATATTTTGCAGAAAATACTCAGTCCATGTGGCTTGTTCTCTTAATTCCATGTAAATTATATATAGCAGCACTTCACAGGTTCACAAACAGCAACTGAGGCACAAAGCATCCTGCCTCTCCTCTAAGTCTATACTTCAGAAGCCAGGTACTGTAAGGAGATTCACAGAAGTCTTCATGCATTGACATTGGGCATACACTGAATTATACCAGAACATATCAGATGTGACAAAAAGAGGTAAAGAAAATGATTGTGAATTTAGTCATGTTAAATTGAGGCTTCAAGAACAGGTATGAAGAATGAAGACCAAGGGAAGTGGCATCAAAAAACCAAAAGAAATGTTTTATTAAAACAGAAGGCTATGTCTAGTAGGCTGCTCAGGCAGAGGAGGTCAGGAAGTTGCATGACCTATATCTGAGTTACTTGGAAAGGAACTTGAATTTTTTTTTTTTGGTATCATGAAGGTATTTTTAACACTGTTAACACATCTTTGATTTTATGTACTGCAGCTTCAGACATGAACAGGGCCAGAAGACATAATCTGCTTTTTGCAGGGTAATTATTCATGCTGAACATTTGGACAAATTGAGTCTTCGTGTCTGAGGAAATAGAATCAAAGAAGGGAATGATGGGGGCAGTTCTGCATATATATATATATGTATGTACATATATATACACACATATGGAGGAACTTCTTTTAAGAAGGAGGAACATTATTTTAAGCAGATGAAAGAGGATCTATTTTCCTTTTTTTGGAGCTTACTAATGAGCTAAAGAACAGATGTATCTGGGAGATTGTCATCAACCCCCCGAGCAGCAATGATTTGAAACAGTTTGTCATATGTACTTGATCCTGATTAAAAGAAGACAAATTAACAAGTTTTACCTCACTTGATGGAGAACAGATAACTGTCATTCGGTGGTTCTTCCATCTTGGACTAAGTCTTTCCTTTCTTCACTCTCATAGATAATTTCAAAATCTATTAATATTCAGCAGTCGAATAAATTCAACCCCCTGCTCTGACACTTTACTGCTCCTGCTCAGCTGCAGGAAGCCCTCTGCTCTGAGGGCACTAATGGGCCTTGATTGCCCTGAGTGGCCCCACCTGGCTCCCCACACCTGCTGCCTAAGAGCACACACAGCTCCATTTAAGCTCAGGTGTGACCTATACTGTGTTGTAGGTTTGTCTGTTCTTAGTCCTGTTCTCTGCTGTTTATTAGTTGGCCCAGCTTTGGACTGATTTGCTATCGGCTGTGCTTTTGCCTGAGGACTGCAGGGTAATGTCTGGAACTTACTGTTGTTGAGGACTTGTACTGGCTCCATCTGGGGTTCCCTGTTTACACACACTGGTGAGTTCTCCCTGCATTGGGGCACTCTGATGGCATCTGTCCTGGCGCATGTGGCCTTGTGGCCCAGGGTATTTCACTGAGTAATACCAAACTTTTATTTATTTTTGAAGAAAGCCTATATTCTTTGCTTCAGATAATAAATAAATAAAAACCATCAGGACTATACATTTCTAAAGTGTCTGTATAGGAGGAGAGGGAGAGTCTTATATGAATGTGTTGACCAGGAAACTGCAAAATAGGTTTCTAGTTGATAGCTGGGTCTACATAGAATAAGTTTTTTTTTTAAGAGTGGACTGTTTTGTCAAGAATGGGATAAGGAGTTTTAGTGAGAGAGGAAAGAGATGAGACAGCAATGGAGATATGCCCTGAGGGGAGCACAGAGCTAACCTAAACCTTCAGTTGCAGTGTGTAGTTCACAAAGTCAGGCTCTGCTCATCAGTCAGACGAAAATAACACTGTTTGGCTAATCAGTATTTAATTACTGGATGTTATTAAATGAGAAACTGTCTTTTTAAACATTAATGGTATTAATTAGTTGCAGCAGGGAGGCACCAATATTTCTATCTTGGCCACCCACAAGATGGCTGATGTCCGTGTGGAGCCGGAAAGAGACTGACTAAGAATAGACTGATTTAAATAATTTGTTCATGAGGACTATAAAATTTCATGTTTGCGAGAAATAAAAGATAATTCTCCATACATCCTGCCTAGTAGTAGTAGATCCTAAGCAGAAAAAAATGTGACTTGCTAATGTTTAGTAAGAAAACTTCTAGTTCTTGGTCTGTGCCAAGATAGCCTAGGTTTCAGATCATTAAAGAAACTGTTTTTTATTAGAAAATACAGATAGCCAGGTAGATTAGTTAAATTAAAAAGAGTCTTTTAACTGTGGTAATATGAACTAAATAAAAGTTTTGAAAGTTATGTTGCTGTTATATTATTCCCTAAGTAGTCTTATCTATGGTGTCTTATTTTTAGATACTGTCACAGATGTTTCTTAGTGGATAAGAAAAGTAAATTTCTGGAGTATAGAAGATAAGAATTTTACTTAAGTATTTTACAGACTTTTTTTAACTCAAGTGTTACATGTAGTAGGTCTGATGGCTGCCAAGTTGTGCAAAAGGCTAATAATTTCCCAATTTTGGATGACTACCTTAGCTCTTCTTAAGGAAAACTATGGGAACACCTACTGTACAACTGCAGAGTAAGAATTAAAATACCTCAGGACTTTCCAAAGTATTTCTTTATAAGAAATATATGCTATATAGCTTTATATGCTGCTGCAAACAGAAAAATTCAGGACTTGGTAGCTCATCTTGTAGTTAGCTTTTACCATTCATTGGCATTTTTAGGTTTTTCACCATCATCTAAACATGGTGTCAGTAAGCACAAAATTCCTGTTTTGCTGTCTTGGCATCCTAGGGCCAATATTTCTAATATAACTCTTAATTTTCCTCCAAGATCAATAAAAAGGCTTACTAATGCTTACAATTCTGTTCATGTAGAGGAGAGTTTCTTTTTAAGTAAAAAGCTGTCAGGGAATGCTGTGGAATTCTCTCAATGTCTGAAGCAGAAAAAAGTTTAAAAAAAAAGTTATCTTGTGCTTTCAGCGAAAAGTATTGTTGGACTTTTTAAAGGGAGAAAAGGTTGCTCCAATAAAGATTCATTTTCAGTATCTACCTCTTATGGTTGTGTGCTAAAATATATTTGGAATAACTGATAAAGATGTGGTTGATAAACTTAACCTAAATTAAACATTGTGAAGTAACAATGAAATTTAACAGCTGAGGGGGGGAAAGTTATTGCTTTGTTGAAGTATGATAACTTTGAATTAGCTTTTTGCTGTCAGCTTGTTTTTGTTAAATGCAAATCCCTACACTTTCAGAGAATTGTATCTTTGCCACAGTATAAAAGCATCCCTCAGGATACATACTATAGAATATCTTGAAGACTGTGAACCTGCAATCTAGATGACTTGTAATCATAGAATAGTTACAGTTGGAAAAGACCTTAAGATTCAATCCCCCTGCAATGGGCAGGAATGCCTCTTGCTAGACCATGCCAACCAAGGCTCTGTCCAACCTGGCCTTAAACACTGTGAGGGATGGAGCATTCACCACTTCCTTGTGCAACCCATTCCAGTGCCTCACCATCCTCACAGTAAAGAACTGCCTTCTTAAAGTGTTCATTTAACAATATCCCAGAATGTTTGTCTCCCTGGCTGCAAAAGGGAGATGATCACATTTTCCTTGCTTTGTGTTTCTGAGGCTAAAAATGTTTAATGCTTTCTAAGGAGGGGGGGGAGAGGCAGTGGGAAAGTAGCTGTTATAAAAATGTAACTTTGTAGTATTAAAATAAATACATTTACATTGACATGGCTACAGTTAATTTCTTACTCTGTCTGTGTATAATCACTCCGTATTTGGGACAGTATTTACCAGTTTTCAGAATGATTGCACTTAAGCAACAACAAATCTATTGCAAAGGTTTATTGGTGTCTGCCTTTTGCTACAGCCTCAGGAGCCAACAGCATTCTGTGTTGACTACAGTGTGGTAAACATTAGTTTAGATGTTTTAGAAAATATTTCCACATGTACTTTTTTAAAACCTATTCAGGAAATCATGTAAGGAACTTATTCATGACTTGTTTTTTATCACAAAATCTGAAACTCTGTAGAGTTTAAAAATGGGATCAATCTACCCCATCCCTATCCCCAAAGTTCCCGTTCAATTTTCTTTGTATGTGCATGTATACTTTCATATTTAAAGGTATAGTAGCTCTTTTGTTATCCTTTGGGCCCCTAGAAATTTCCATAGATAAAAATCTGGATCTTTGGTTAGATCTCTTGGCATCCCGGAGGGGATATAAGTGTGGCAGTCTTCACTCCTCTATTCAAAACACACAGAGGACAGTTCTTTTACTTGCTGAATCAATCATGGGCAGTACGGCTCTGACAAGGTAAGCAGCAGTGAAGTTGGTCTGTTTTAGAAAGCAAGCTAATGGGCAAGGGAACCAGACATGAGCCTAAGATCCTGGGTCATCTCTGAGCCCTGAGGGCTCCCCATTTTGTCTTACAACTCTTCTTTCTACCTTCTTGAGTTCTGGCTTTCATTTAAAGATCAACTAAACAATTTTGGTTGTGAATTACTCAGTTTTATTCATAAGCCAGTAAAGCACAATGAAACTAACCTTCACCCTTCTTTGAAAGGACTAAGAAAAGTAAATATTAAGATTTCATATATTTAAAATTGTTTTGTTAAGTGGTTTTGGTTTTTTTTTCTTTCTGGGGCATATGAAGTGGGCACATATTTCATGTAGGAGATATGTAAGAAAAGTGGATTAATATATAACCTACCTTATGTTTCTTGTTATCAATTACTGAGGCATTTGGTAGTTTAATAATAACCATCATTTTATTTCTGAGTAATTGTATGAAAAGCTGGGGGTGTTTTTTTGTGGTTTGTTTTCTTTTTTTTTTTTTTCCTTGTAGTTTTCTCTGATCCCAGGATGATCTTTTTTCTTTTTTAGCTTAGCTAGAAATCAAATTTTAAGATCTAGTTCCTCCTGGGTGGCATTTGTAATGCAGTCTGATCTCCCTTCTGTAAGCATGTCAATGCATATTTTATGGAGTCTTGTCTTAAAACTAGAGACATTGCTACTGCAAAGTGGGTATCACATTCTTTTTAGCTGTGGATAATTGAATATATTTTAAAAATTCCTTTTTTTTTTTTTTTTCCTGCACTAGTAACTGTTGTTTCCAAATTATTTGTATCATAGTTATAATATAAAGCCCTGATATTATCAACTTACACACTAAGATGTTAAGCAAAAAGTTGTAACTTCCTCCAGTATCTTCATCTAGGAATCTTATTAGTGCTACAAACCAGAACTGTTTTTCACTTGCTGATAGACATATCTCTTTAGCAGACTTATTGGAAAAAATTTCTCTTCTGTAGCCTCCAGAACTTGAATTGATTTTGAAGACTTTTCCTTTTTTTTAAAGCATTTTCTTATTGCTTTATAACGGTTTGTAGTACTGGGAAGGAATATGAGATGTAAACCCCAAAAAATCACACTTTTGGGTTGAATTATGTCTGAGATTCTTAGAGTATAAAAAGTAAATGAAAAAGAAACATGTTTTTTCTTCCATATTTCTTTCTTTCTGTAACCCATCAGCTCACATTAGCCAGGCCCCTTTAGCACAAATACACATTTAAGAAATCTGTCTGTGCCAGGCTGGCAGCCAGTGGGAGTGCAAGACAAGTAGCTGAATTATAATGCTCGACTTGAGAGCACACTTTTGTCTTATTTGGGGATCTTCATAGCAGGATGATGGTGGACAGGACTGGAGGGCTTTAGGGGGATCCAGGAGTGCTGGGTAATCTTCAGGGACAACCTCCTTAGGACACATAAATGGTTTATTGCAGTGTGCAGAAGGTTGATGAAGTGTGGCAGAAAGGCAGTGTGGGTGAACAGGGCACTCCTGACTCAGCTCAGTGGAGGAAAGGAAGTGTACAGGAGAAGGAAGCAGTTACAGGCCAGCTGGGAGGAATATGAAGGCATTTGTGGAGTGTACAGAAATGGAGTTGCCAAAGTCAAAGCATTTCTTGAGCTGAAACTATCAAGGGATGTGGAGATCCACAGGAAATGCTTCCTTTGCACATGTTGACAGCCAACAAAAATTTGGGACCTCAGCTTAATGCTACAGGAGACTTAGAGACAAAACACATACATGGAGCGGCAGATTGAATAAAAAAATGCTATCTTTGGTAAAAATTTCAAAAAAACTTTCAGTTTTGTTGTGTTCAAAGTGTAATTTATGTCACTGTCAAACTGAAAAGGAGTATTTGATTTCAGATTGTCTCAGATCATCGGGAGAGTTTAGCCAACTCAAAACATTCAGTCAAGTCTATTCGAAATTACACTTGTTTTCTTGGTTGACTTGCTGCACTTGTTGCCCACTTGAACACTTCACTGCCTCCTATGTGCTGTCAACAATGGTTTTGCAGAATCACTTCCAGCTGTGTGCTTCAGCCTAAGGAATGTTGTCCTAGCGTGTGAGTCATGCTAAAACTCTAAGAAAATATTGTTTCCTTTTTAACTCAAGCCATGTTTAAGCCTGTGTGCTTTGTAACTTTAAATATACCTTCACAGATTCAAGCACCCATTGCCACTAATGGTGTTCCAATGTCTTCAGTGGCTCATACAAAATTGCATTTTTTGACTTTTTCCAGAAACCACAAAGTTCTAGAAAAGTGTTATTCTTCCAGTTGTTGCACTGATAAATTTATGATGATACCACCCAGCAGTATCATGATTTCAATAGCTTTGTTGAACTGAAAAGAGCTTATCAGCATCTTGCCAGCAAGTATGAATTTTGAGTTGTGACGTCCTCCTGATTAACAAATACCTAATGTACAAAGAAGGTTCCTTTTAGCTTTGTCTGTAGGGAACCACACAGAAGAATAAGGAATTTTGCCTTCTATTTTCAGTGAAGTCAGGTTTTATTACATTTCTTTGTGTCATGCAAAGAACTGTTGTGTCATGTTTTAAGATAGCACTGTGGAAATTAATGCAGTAAGGATGATCTGAGTAGAAACTATAGTTTTCAGTAACTACTTTCAACACTGAATAAAGAAGTAGATTAATCCTCTATGCTGTCATTCACTAGAATACAGTAGAGGTTGTGTGGATTAAATTAAACTTGGTTGATCTGCTCTGTTTAATTTGTGCCCTAGAAAAAAGGCAGCTTTTTTGTTTTGATGAGCCAGACTCAGGAGACTGCAAAGAACAGTGGAGTTTCACCTCAGCAATGCACCTTTGTTCTAGCAGAGTTGATGCTCAGTTAATGGACTTCAGTCACAGGGTTTCTTCCAGTTGATCTCTACCTGATATAACTGATGTGAAAGGGCTGCCTCAGGAGTGATATGCAGCGTACAATTTTCAGAGTTCAAATACTTCCTAGGTATAGCACAAGGTTGAATGTTTGGCGTCCTGATAATTGTCCCAGCCACATGGCTACTGCAGTGCTGGACTATAGCTTGGTGTGAGTGGCCAGATTCTATGTATACAGTTTAACACCTTTGTTTGTGTGCAACACTGTAGAGTTAGATAAAGCAAACTGGAGTTGAGCCAGTGGCAAGCTTTACTGGACAGAGCATTTTTTCTGCTACTGTTTTTCTTTCCTACTGCAATTTAGAGTAGGCTTCAGAGTTTTTAATTCTGCAGAGTATCTTTTGGGGGTTTGCTGCCTAGGCTGGTGGGGATTGAATTATGGCATAGGCTCCCTTGCCTACTTGCTTAACAGGTATGGTATAGATAAGACTCAAGATAAGACTCAATATGACAGAGATCCGATTTTGAAATAATCTTTATCTAGTTAATGAAATTTAAAGTTCGTCTTAAATATGTGCTTACAGGACACCAGGTTAGGAAATAAAGTGATAATTTTGCATAGTGACTTCTTTGAAGTAGTTAGAATGGGAGATAGGCTAAATCAGTCTTATTGGTTTGCATATGGTAGGGATAAGATCTGTTTTTATCACATTTTACCTAAGATTTCAAAGATAGATTGTAGTTTAAATGTGTTAGCAGAAAATCTGTAAGTTGCACAACTATAAAAAATTGGAACCATATGGTAAAAACCCAAAAGTTTCAATTTCCCAAAGAAGCCACCTTCCAATGGGAGTGCTGTGGAGTAGTAGATTGGAGCTTAGTATATGGCAGACAGCAAGGAAAAGAAGTCCTCTTGAATGCCATCCACTCATCACTCCTTACAGCTGTTGCTGTAATTTTCTATAGTTGAGTGTCATTTTTAAAGTATTCTTTGGCTTCATGACTTATAACAAATTAAAAAATTCATGAAGTACTGCAGGAAAAAGAGGTATTTTCTGACCCCTGGATCAACAGCACCATGTCCCAGTGAGATAGTGTCATGCTGGGATGTTTAAAAGCAGCTTAGAGAGGTGTATTGAGGGAAAGACTATACATAACTTGCTGGAAGACTTCTTGCCTATTCTAGTGCAGCTCACTACCCCTTTGTGAGCCCACACACATTCAAATATGAGCTTCCTGTTCAGCCTGGAGAAGAGAAGGCTGTGTGGAGACCTCATAGAAGCCTTTCAGTGTCTGAAGGGGGGCTATAAGGATGCTGGGGAGGGACTCTTCATTAGAGACTGTAGTGATAGGACAAGGGGTAATGGGTTCAAACTTAAACAGGGGAAGTTTA